>SNVD02011617.1:0-57010 GCA_013180625.2 Boswellia sacra
GAGACAGAGCTTGGAAAGAGGAAGAACTACAATCCAAGAGAATTACATCAAATTTGCTAAGTTTTTCCCTTCCCTTTCATTTTCTGGAATGTCTCCAGGTTGTATTGTATTTTACCACGTTCTTAAACATGTGTAACTGAATCTGAATTGGTTGAGGGTGATTTCCAAGCCCCTGATATGGTTTTTGTAAGTTGATTGTGCAAGAAGTTGTTATCCAATTTTCTAATTGAAGTTGCTTGTATTTTCCCATGTCTAATGCTTAAGATTGCGTGCTGGAATTGTATTTCGAATGTCCCCTGAATATAATCTGGATATTGTCTATTGCTAGACTAGAAATCTTGATCCGTAATTGTCTTGAATTCTAATCATTAGTAGCAAAATTGTGATCAGAGATTGCAATTGGAGAATACAACCTAAGTTAAATAATCCGAGCTTGTGTGTTTATTGCTTAGATCCACCTATCTTTCTTATCGTAATGCATCCATTGAATTAAATTTAGAGAGCTTGTTCTAGGTTGTTTAATGGATAGAGATTAAATACAGAGCCTGTTTTATTTAACGACAAAGTAAGGACCAGATTGAGGATAACAGAGCTTGTTGTTATCTACGGTTGATAATTTCAATGGTGGAATTGGATGACAATTCTATGATTAATTCGCAAATCCATATCTTGTGGTAGAGAAGGATCCCTTAACCAGATTTCCATCATTGATCTTTTATTCAAATTAACTTCTGTTTTGTTATTCTTAATTTGCATTCTTATTTCATTTAGTTAATCATTCAACAAAACCCCACCTGTTTAGTTAATTGTTTGCTAGGGAAATAACAAAATTCAATTAGAATCAATCCTTGTGGGAACGATATCTTACTTAACCCTTTATTACGTGTGCGACTAGTATAACTTGCTAGTTCGAACGCATCACCTTAAAGGGTTTTAGATCTCTTATTCTTCTGCTTTTCTGTTCTTTTTTTTTTTCATTTTTTTCTTTTTTCTTTCTTTTCCCCTCCCCACACTTAAAAAACACATTGTCCTCAATGTGTAAGTACGTGGACGATAGGTACAGATTGGCTTTTTTTTCTGTTTTTCTTTTTTTTTTCCAAACACAATGGAACTCACTTGTATTGCTCATGATACATCCCAACCTCCTCTAACTTCCAAAAACCAGAACATAGCTCAGAATTTAATTGTGAATGATCTACATGCTCATAGGTAAGGAATAAACTGTTTGGAACAAATTCATTTGAGGTTAGGAAATCTTTTAGTGAGTTAACAAAGAAAAAGGCTTACAAAGGCTCAAAGGGGTAACTAGGGATCAATTTCAGTCAAGATTGGCTATTAAGGCTCAAACGGTCCAAAGATGGCCTAAATCATTTCCCTAATGTTGCACAGTCTAGGATTTCGCCTCAAGTGACCATCAAACAAGTTCTAGAATTCATTGAAATCTGAAGAAACATTGAAATTACATAAACTTTCTGTAAGTGAACAAATAACTCAGTGATAATAGCTAAGTGCTCAATGTTGCACAAGGAATCAAAAGCAAAGCGAAAACCAATAAACATTTCAAGCACACAGATCCAGGCATCATTTATCATTTTCCAAGAGTTATTCTTAATTCAATCATTATCTTATCATCGACCCACAAAATGCAAGAAAGAGGTACGTGGCATTGTTACACTTGAGTCAAGATTGTATATTTTAACAATCCTTAGGACCAGTAGCCCGCAGACTTAAGGTTTCCAGCCTATATACCTTTATTATAAAAGAACAAAACAAGAAACAAGACACTTTAAACAACATGAAATAAAGAAACTACAGATTTATTTAGAGAGAATGCGTTTCAAGGGTTAAAGAAACCCCATATTCTGCCATTCTCAGGTTTTTCCACCAATTTTTTTTTAATCGAAACTGATAAAGACAAAAACACATAACAACTCTAAATTACAAAACTAAACTTACTCATAAAATAACAAAGTCCAACAAGCCAGCAAACAAAAACAAGTCAGTTAGAATGGGTTTAAAAAGTCTAGAAGTTAGCCTCCTTATTCAGCCATTATGGATTGAAGAGATACAGAATGCGTTTCAAGAGGAATTAAACTTTTCAGGCCACCACTCTAAAAGCCATGATTAGAAAATATTACCTGGGGCAAAAGAAATAACTTGAAAAAAAAAACTCAAAAGAAATGACATGAAAAATTTCAAATAAACACATTAAAAAGAAAGTAACAAAAAACGAAGCAAACCGATAGATAGAGATTACAGATGGAGTGTTAAATCCAGTCTATGCCTTTTATTGCCTTCTCCAATCCAATCTATCAGAGCCGTTATTGGATCAGGCGAATAGACAAATTCTTGGAGTTTATCAATTAACTCCCCTGCAGTTGAAGCTGTAACCAGGATTTGCCTCGCCGACGGTGAGATGAAATTTTTTTCTACAGCTTGATCAAGAAAAGACAACAAGCCATCAAAAAAATTATTGACATTTAACAAACCAATGGATTTCCAATGGATGTTTAGTTGTGCCCAAGAGGTGATTTGAAATATCTCCTCTAATGTACCATAACCACCCGGCAAAGCTAGAAATGCATCGGACTTAACAACCATATGTGCAATACGCTCATGCATACTAGAGACCTGTAACTCTTTCCCGATTGTGTTGCCTACGATATCTCGTACAGCTAATGGTTTAGGGATAATGTCGAGAACTTTGCTCCCTCCTAGGGATGCAGCTGTTGACACACACCCCATTAACCCAAGACTACCCCCTCCATACATCAAATTAATACCCTTCGCAGCTAATGTCCTACCAAGATCAAGAGCTGCTGTGGTAAACTCTCCATCTTTACCAAATTGCGATCCGCAAAATACACATATGTTGCGGAATCGCCGAATTGGTGTTTTCTCCATTTCTACAAGTGCTCTAACCTTGTGCAAGACACGTTAGGTATTATGCTTTTCAAGTGCAAGACAGGTTATAGAATGACCTTTGAAAATATACAGAATGGATATATACACACGTAAAACTCTCAAATTTGACACATGTGGACATAATTTCGATGGGGGTTATTCGATGCAGATTTATTGCCCCAAGATTTGAAAAAATGAGATATGCTTTCGGCGGGGTTTGACAAAACCTACACACTTGTCCCCCACGTGAAGCATGAAAAATGAAAATACACTTTCGGTGGGGTTTGACAAAACCGCCACACTTGTCTCCCATGTGAAGCATGAAAAGTAGAGATATACTTTCAGCGGAGGTTGACAAAACAGTTATATGGTTTGTCAAAAAGAAAACTTAAAATTAAACAAACAAAATCAACAAATAACAACAACACAAAAACAACATTGATAATCAGATCAAACGAAACAAGAAGAAAATAAAATTTGACAACAACAACACACATTCAAATATACAAGTAGTTGTGATTGTGGCTCACATCTTCCTCTGGTTTTACGTCCAGTACCGGCTGAAACGCCTTCTATGAGTCGGGGATTTGCTTCCCATCCAGTTTTCTTATAAACTGGCAAACAGGGTCGTTTTTAGTCAATTCCCTAGACTATAACACTGCAATTCATCACGAAATTGTGTCCATAGATTAAGCAATTCACGCTGAACAAGTCCACAAGAATGTGACTCGAGAGTTAACAAAACATTATCCAGCGACTCATTACTCAAACCATTCTTAATAAATGAAGTTTATCTTCTCTATTCCTGGACGCAAAACCTAATGAACGACAAGTCTGGTTACAATTCCATCTAGCACATTTATAACATACTTGAAACCTTTTCGCTCTTCGCCTCTTGGCGTAGTAGCTTTTTCCTAGACCAGGCATGTATTTTGCGAGATAAATGTCCGGCTCACCGGACAATCTTACCTTGGCTTCGATAAGCCATCGGATCTCCGCAGGCACATTTAGGAGCATCAATGCCCAAAGTCTAGTCATCCGTACTTTATAAATTTTAAACACAGCATTTTGAGGAAGTGAAGGGAAATATTTACGAAGGTTCGATAGAAGATATCAGCATCCATTGAAGAGAAGAAAAGGAGAGATATTACCGATAATGCGAGTGAGTTTGTTCTTCTCCTAGATATGCACGTTTCAAACCTTCGAACAATGGCTTCAACTCCCGTTTGAATGTTTCCTCAAGCTGTTGCAGAACTGAACTCGAGGCACGGAATAATCAAATTAAACACAAGAAAAGAAAAGAAAAGAAAAGAAAATAGAGACACATAAAAGAAATAAAAACACAAGAGCAAATGAAAGTCAAAAACAAACAACAAGCAAATGAGACAAATGGCAAAGAGAGATAAAACCTGATCAATTATAATAGCCCATGAGAGGAATCTCCTCAAAACACAAAAAATTGATCAATACTACCTTTTTTTCCCTTTGTCCTCTTTTTATTTTATGTTTCAAAACATTGGGGTGTTGCCTCCCAATAAGCCGCTTGTTTAAATGTCCCTTCAAGCCTTGACGTTATCATCATCCGCAGTACGGCATCAAGTAAGTTGGCTCGTAGAGAGGTACCTCATCGATGTCCTGCATCACTGAATTCTCATAGTAAGGCTTCAACCTGTGCCCATTCACTTTGAATACTTTATCCATTTTTAAGCTCTTGATTTCCACTGCACCATGGGGAAAAACATTAGTAATAACAAAAGGTCCAACCCATCGAGATCGTAATTTACCTGGAAATAACTTAAGGCGAGAATGAAATAAAAGAACTTTCTGTCCCACTTCAAAATTCTTCCTGGAGATCATTTTATCATGAAATGCCTTAGTTCTCTCCGTGTAAATTCTGGAATTCTCATAGGCATCATTTCTAAGTTCTTCCAATTCTTGCAGTTGAAGCTTCCTTTGTTCTCCAGCAGCATCCATCTCCATGTTACAAAGCTTTACTGCCCACTGCTTTTGTGTTTCGAGCTCTACTGGAAGGTGACATGGCTTACCATAGACTACCTATAAGGAGACATTACCCAATATGTGTCCTTGTAAAGCAGTTCGGTAGGGCCCAAAAGTGTCATTCTTCAATCGTAGGCTCCAATCTTTTCGGTTTGGATTCACTGTCTTCTCGAGAATGGATTTGACTTCTCGATTTGAAACTTCAACTTGACCACTAGTTTGTGGATGATATGTAGTAGACACCTTGTGAGTGATGTTGTATTTCTTAAGCAAGGCTTCAAATGATCTATTACAGAAGTGTGTCCCTCTATCGCTAATCATGGCTCTTGGTGTTCCAAATCTCGCAAAAATATTAGATTTCACAAAATCTACAACAACTTTAGAATCATTAGTTCTCGTAGCTTTTGCTTCCACCCATTTAGAAACATAATCCACAGCAAGTATAATGTAAACATTACCAAATGATGAAGGAAAAGGACCATGAAATCAATACCCCACACATCAAAAATCTCGACAATAAGTATAGGGGTTTGTGGCATTTGATTTTTGGCACTTAAATTACCTGTCCTTTGACAACGGTCACAAGCTTTGCAGAACAGATATGCATCTTTGAACAATGATGGCCAGTAGAATCCACAATCAAGAACTTTAAGGGCTGTTCTTTTTGGTTCGAAATGACCTCCACATGCATAAGAATGACAGAAGGTTAAAATTGAATTAAATTCAGATTCAGAAATGCACCTTCTTATCACTTGGTCAGAACAATGCTTCCATAAGTATGGATCATCCCATATGTAATACTTGGCAATGTTTTTGATCTTGTCTCTTTGAGCTCGAGTCAAGTCATGTGGTAGCTTCTTTGTAACTAAGTAATTAACAATATCTACATACCAAGGGGCTACTACATTTAGAGACAACAATTGTTCATCCAGAAAACTTTCTTGTAATGGCAGTGCATTCTTATCATGGACAATGCGATTGAGATGGTCTGCAACTAAGTTTTCACTTCCCTTCTTATCTTTGATCTCCAAGTCAAACTCTTGTAAAAGGAGTATCCACCTGATAAGCCTTGGTTTAACATCTTTCTTTGTGAGCAAGTACCTCAAAGCTGCATGATCAGAATAAACGGTTACTTTAGTACCAATCAAATAAGATCGAAACTTTTCTAAAGCAAAAATAACCGCTAGCAGCTCTTTCTCAGTGGTAGAATAATTAAGTTGAGCATCATTTAAAGTCCGAGATGTGTAATAAATGGCATGTGAAATTCTGCCAATTCATTGACCCAAAACGGCACCCACAGCATAATCACTCGCATCACACATGATCTTGAATGGATGATGCCAATTTGGAGATTGGATTATTGGAGCTGAAGTCAAGAGTTCCTTCAGTTTCTCAAATGCCTCTTTGCATTTCTCATCAAATTCAAAGGCCACGTCATTCTGTAATAATCTGCATAGGGGCAATGCTATCTTCGAGAAATCTTTGATGAATCTACGATAAAAACCTGCATGGCCAAGAAACGAACGAATATCCCGCACACTTGTGGGAGATGGTAAGGAACATATAAGATCTATCTTGGATTTATCAACCTCTATACCCTTAGCAGAAATAACATGTCCCAAAACTATACTTCCAATTCATCCTTGCGAGTTAACTTAAAACATTGTTGTGGCAAAGAATCAATAACGTCAACTGCAAAAATAGAATGTAAGTCACTAGGGTACCTCATTGCCTCAAAAATATTGAAACGGATAACCTTGCCATCAAACTCTATGGTGAGAATGCCATCATGAACACCAATCTTTGTTCTAGCAGTTTTCGAGAATGGTCTCCTTAAAAGAATCGGTGTTGGATTAGGAGATTTCTCATCCTCTATTTTAAGAACATAAAAGTTTACTAGAAAAAGCAATTGATTCACCTGCACAAGCACATCTTCCACAACTCTTTTGGTATATGCATTAAAACGATCAGCAATTTGAATGGTAATACCAATTTCCGCAAAAGGTCCAAGATTTAAAGAAGCATAAATAGAATATGGTATGATGTTAATAGATGCTTCTAAATCTAACATAACTCTTTCAAACTTGGTTTTACCAATGGTGCATGGCATGGTGAACGTACCTGGATCTTTGCACTTTGGAGAAATTTTCCTTTGCAATACAGCTGAAACATCTTCCCCCACACTTACTTTCTCATTTCTTTTTAACTTTCTTTTGCTGGTGCATAACTCCTTGAGACATTTTGTATAATGAGGTACTTGCTCGATAGCATCAAAAAGTGGTATATTTACCTCGATTTTGTGAGAAGTTTCCAGGATTTCTTATTCTTGTTCCTCCTTCTTCGATTATGCAAATCTACTAGGAAAAAGTGGAGGAGAAACATATGAAGGAAGGGGAGTTATAGGATTTACCTGAGAAGTCAATGTTTTGTTCATGGTGGATGTGGTGTCATCTCCTTCATCAGTTTGTGATTTTCCTGGTAAGACATCTAATTGCTCTCCACTTCGCAAAGTTATCGCACTAGCAGTCTCGCTTGGATTGATCACCGTTTGAGAAGAAAATTTTTCTGAGTCTGGGCCCTCGAATTTGCTCATGCTAGTAGCCAATTGTCCCATCCATATTAGGTGATTATTCAATCAATGGCAATCATAAACATCCATATAAAGAGGATGGAGAATAGATTACATTTCCTTTGAAACATAGGGGACAGGGAAGAGGATTACATCACTTTGTTCTTCAACAAATAAAATAATGTACATTCATAATATAATTAAAAATATAAAGTATAATTGGTTCATTTGAGACCCAATAATTGATGAATTCCTCACGATCATATGTGGGTCTATTCAACTTCTATTGAAGCTCTACAAGTACATTCATACATTCATACATATATAGTATGTTCATACATGAATTTGATTATTCTAGGTGATGGTCCTTCACCATCCATGTGAGTCCACTACCACTTCATGGCATCATGCAATAATATTCCATATTTAAGGTACATTCATGCATTCATAAATTAATCAAATGAAATTCAAACAAAGCCATAATCTAGAATCATGGCATTCTAGCCTAGATTTGATAAATTCTATCATGGTATTCTACCTTTTGCTATTCTAGCATAATTCATATTAATTTATTAAGAATCATGGCATTTCTAGCCTATTCATGGTAATCATGGCATATTCTAGCCTAATCCAAGCAATCAAAATCAATCATAGCATTTGAGGACAAAAGGGTAATTATAACCTATTCTATGATACTTCCTAGCGCATATCAAAGCAAATATAAGTTCTCCTAACATGATTCTAATCATGTGTTCCTAAGTATCATTCTAAGCATTCATAAATAAATCGAATTCCTAAGCATGATTCTAATAAAGAAGGGAATGATGACTTACCTTAACAAGCATTTCCACCTTGCAAAACAAATAAAGGATTAAACAATTTTATAAAATCCTAAACTGCTTCTAAGTATCAAAATAAGTCTTAAACATGCTTATTCTAAGCACAAATAAGCCTAAACATGCTTAATTCTAAGTAAGAAAAATAAAGAAGAAAATATGGGGGAGAAGAGAAAACTGCTCTCAAGACGTACCATTTCCAAGTTTAGAGCAATATAAAACGCCCGAAAAAAATATTAGACTAGAAAGCACTCCTTGGAAATCTCTTAAGTGTGTCCTAGAGAGAGAGAGAGAGAGAGAGAGAGAGAGAGAGGATTTTTGGATGCCTTAAGAAGTGTGCCTAAGGCATGCTTATATAGGCTTTCCTTCGAGTGTAAAAGTGATAAAACCAATGTGGGATTCAGATGAACACTACTGTGTGATCAGTAACACATGAACAGTATTGCATAAACAATGCTCCTGTTGTTTGACCCTTCCTATTTTACAAGTTTGCAATACAGTCCCTTCTAACCTTTATCTATTCAATTGCTTATAACTTTTCAAATTCAACTCTGATTCATGATCCATAAATCTCTATGAAACTTACATCCGTAGGATCACAACGGCATATGAGCATCATCAGATTCCCCTTGGATTAATTATGTGATTTTTTTAAAGTCATATGTTAGTTTTCGAGACCATTGACCAATCCCCTCTCACCTTTCCTTTCTTGGCCTCCAAGGGCATTTTGGTCATTTTCTTTGCTCGACATTTATCTTCATTCCTTCATTAAGCCTCAAGAATTTAGCGTTTGTAGCTTACCCCCTATTTTTGAGAGGTTTGTGAGACACAAAAGTCAACAAAATACTCTTGCTTCCTGTTGTTTTCTTCCCTCTAGACATATTCGTCTTCATTCTTATTCTATCAGACTTTCTCATCATCTCTCTCTCTTCTTCTATTCTCACAAAAAGGTGCACCCATTTGAGGGCGGATATGCCTATCCAAGGGTGAATGTGCCCCCATTCAAGGGCTGGGGTGCTTATCCAAGTGAAAACTTGCCTATCTAAAGTGATTGTGCCCCTTCAAGGGCTAACATACCTATCTAAGGTAAGTGTTCCTATTATGGGGCTCAAGTACCAACCCAAGGGCTAATATGCCTATCTAAGGTGAGTGTGCCCATCTAAAGGCTAACATGCATATCTAAGGAGAGTATGCCCGTTCAAGGGCCGATGTGTCCATCTAAGGGCGGAGGTGCCTATTCAAGGGTGAACATGTCTCATCTAAGGGTGAATGTGCCTATCTAAGGTGAGTGTGTCCATCTAAAGGCTGACATGCCTATCTAAGGTGAGTATGCCCGTTCAAGGGCAGATGAGCCCGTCTAAGGGTGAATGTGCCTATTCAAGGGCGAACGTGTCTCATCTAATGGTGAATGTGCCTATCTAAGGTGAGTGTACCCATTCAAGGGTGGATGTGCCCATCTAGGGGTGGATGTGCCCATTGAAAAGTTGATGTGCCTATCTAAGGAAAGTGTCCCATTCAAGGGCGAATATGCCCATCTGAGGTAGAGGTGCCCATTCAAGGGATAGAAAGCATCCTTATGATGCTATGATAAAATACTTTTCAATGCACCTACTTCTTATGGTTTCTAGCACTCTTCAGTGTACCTACTTCTTAGGGTTTAGTAACACTCTTTAGTGTGCCTATTCTAAGGGCTTCAAGCACTCTTAAGTGTACCTACTTCTTAGGGTTTTCAACACTCTTTAGTGCGCCTCTTCTTAGGTCTTGTGCCTATTTTAAGGGCTTAAAACACTCTTAAGTGCACCTACTTCTTAGAGTTTCCTTCGAATGCATGCCCATTGGGAAAACTTCTATCATGGATTGCTTTGCGGTCTTTAGACCTTCTCATTCTCTTTCGACTAAGTATTATTCATTATTCTTTGATCTCTTCAAACTTTGCACTTGCTGGGTTTTCTTAAATAACTCACCCGAGTCTTCCTTGACATTGTCATCCTAGTCGTATATAGTACAATTCCTTGGATATCCTGGTTGTGCCCATTACAATAGCATACTACCTCAAATTTTTTTTGGGGTTCCCTATCCTACAAAACTTGACCATGCCTGGCATCTTGAACTTTAGCAATAAACTAATTATCTATATATTTGAAAGGTCTCTTACTTCTTCCAGACCTTTCTTTTTCTTCATGCTTTGTAACTTCTTCAAATATCTCAAAAACTTCCTCATAGTCTCCAATCGTTTAGCCTCTTTGGGTTTAAGATACCCCTCCTTATTAGGAAACTGGTCATCTTGATTATTCCCTTGCATACCGTTTCCTCCTTTATCTTGACCATGATTCTCTAGAGTGTCAGTGTCGCCATGATTTCCAATGTTTGATCCAGGTGGTGGGTCTTGGCTTGACCCTTCACCATTGCGGCTGGTGTTAGGGCCTGTATTTGATGGAAGCCTAGTAGTGATCAAGTTTACCATTTCTATCATCTACTATCTCATTGCATCCATCTCCATACTCATCTTGTTCATTCTCTCTTCTAGGCTTTGATCTTCCTTTCCTTCCTCTTCTATCACTATGACTTCTTCCATAGCTTTGACTCTTTACAAATGGCTTACTTGCCCGACCCAAGCTATATTAACATAATACATGTTTGTATGCATGAATGCAATGCATGCTCAAACATGGCAAAAAAAAAAGAAGCCAAAAACAACCTTCTAACCTTATATCCCCTCTCATAACAAGTAGGGTCATCTTCTTTAGGATTTTTTACTTCAATTCCATATCAACATGGGATAAGGGAGCCCATAAACACTCTTCCTAACACGACTTCCCTTGTTAATCAGTGGGATTTCCATTCCATCGAACCATAGTTAATAATTGTTTGACCGCTTAGGAATTACGATCATAATCCCATCATATAGAGGTGTCTTTTATACTCCAAACAGTAACAACTGTAGTTTAAAGGTGTGCAAATTCCTCACAAGGATGTGAATAGTAGTGTAACCATTAGTGATCTTTTAACTACTATGACAATGGTTCAACATCATCTGATCATCAGGCAACTGATATGGAATCATCGTCAGCAACTGTAATATATGTTAGATGGTTATGGGATATTCACACCTTTTCTGTAAGTAGCTTTTAATGTCCTATATGACTCTAAGGGTTCATGTCTATGCTATTAACCAGAGATTCTTGGTGATCTTAAGGAAAATTGCTAGGTTGTCTATATAAGCTCTTAGTCATATGTTCCATGGTTAAGAGTCTCTTTGAGTGAGAGATGCCCTATTGGGCTTATCTCTTTTTATAGCAAGTGAATGGTACATGCTCAAAAGTGATGGTCATCAGTGATATGAGTCGTTTAAGGCTCAAATGGAACACAAAGACTTCTCATACCAAAGCCACCAGTTAAATAAAAGGCTATCATGTAATGTGTGCATGTATGCAAGGATTACATTAATGAACTTCTCAAATGTCCCCAGTGGTGTCGCCGCTATGAGCAGGGCTTCCATCCACTCAAAGTGATTGCGACCTTAGCACTCTTTTCTAAGTTCCTTTTGAAAATTTAGAAGGCATAACGGATCAAGCCACGAGGACAGGACCTGGAGAAATGACAGAGTTGCCATATGGGTAATTAACAACAGGAAATTATGGATGACGGTAGCCAATTCCTTGCCTCTGGACCTAGCTACCTTCACCCTTTTAGAGTTAGGTTTGGGAAGTTAGGTACGGTCCTCAAATCGCCTAATAACTTTGCCTTCCTTTAGGGTTTACTAAGTTCTAAGTTTTAAGTCATTAATGCTATCCCATCTTAATCCTAAGTTCATTTATGCACACAACTGGATTTTATCTCTTTATTACATATGAGTTGTCAATAGTTTACATATATTTATAGAAAGGGGTAAAAGAATTGATTACATTTCCACCAAAAATGGGGCAATCGGAGGAGGATTACAACAATTTAAACAATGAATGAAAGAAAAATGATTCTAAACTTACACTTCAAACCAAACAAAGGCATTGGTAATGACAATTTAAATAAAGCATCATTAAACTAAGCATGATATAACTAACTAAACTAACCTTAATCATGGCACAATTAGCTATATTAAACCATAATTAACAACTAATTACCCATCCTAATGAAGCATAATTAACTACTAATTAAATACATAATTAACAACTAATTAACTATTATAATCATGCATAATTAACTACTAATCCTAGACTAAACATGGCAAATTAAGTACTAATCATTGACTAAACATGGCAAACCAATTACAATTAAACTAAACATGGCATATTAAACTAAATTATGAATTAACTGAAAACCCTTGGATGACTTACAAATTCTAAATTTAATTAGAAGCCGAATGTTCACCACAAATTGTACTCCAAACTAATCCAAGGAGCACCTAAGACATCAAAAGCACACACTACACTCCCTAAAAAAAAACTACTGAAAGGATTCCTAAATAATATTCAGAATTCTTATTTTTATATGATTTATAGGTATTTTTTACCCCAAAATTGATTGCCTATGGAGGAGAGTCATTTTCTTTATATAGGCTCTCCAAGGGTCACCAAATGGCCTAAATTCTCGATGTGGGACTATAGCAATAGGTGTATGCCGGCTGTAACTCTATGCATATGTGTGAACGGGGCTTTCATCTTGCCAGAGCATTTGCGACCACTACACTATGTCAAAGCCTCTTTCAAGACTTAAGGGAATACGAACGAGCCAATGGCACCTCTGGAGAATTGAGTCGCCACCCAATTATTCAATTGGCAATGAATGAGGGCAATCCAATCCCTTGCTTCAGGGCCTAAACTACCCTCATCCCTTCAAAGATGTGTTCGAAAAGTTAGGTACGAGTTTTTCGACCCGCCTAGGTCAAGATCCGACTTCCACTAGGAAATACTAAATAGTCATATCTCATGTCGTTACTTAGTCCATTTAGTGTTGTTCATTTTATACGCACCATTCCATTTTATCTTAACTAGACATGTGGGGTGATTATTCAATCAATGGCAATATATAAACATCCAAAGAAACGAGGAGAATGGACTACATTTCCTTTCAAACATGGGAGAGTGGGAAGAGGATTACATCCTTTATTCTTCAACAATTATATAATTAAAAATATTTCATACATTCATATACATTTGAAACTTCAATAGATGATGAATTCCTCACCATCATATGTGTGACTATTCAACGTCTATTAAGCTTCTTACATGCATTAAGTTATTGATTCCTAATGATGATCCCTCACCATCAATGCGAGTTCACCACCACTTCACGGCATGACAATTACACTTCTATAGCACAAACATTCATAGATTATAAATCATACAAAACCATTATATAATATCATGGCATTCTAGCCCATATTTAATAAATTCTATCATGGCAATATGTAGTATTGCTATTCTAGCATTACTCATATTAATCCACATCATTTTTAGCCTATGCATGGCATTCATGGCATATTCTAGCCTACTTCAAGCATCAAACATCAAATAAGTTGTTCAAGGGTAAAATGGTAATTCTTACCTACTCTATGCTATTTCCTAGCATGATTCTAAGCATGTGCTCCTAGACATAATTTTAAGCATTCGCAAAGAAATTAAACTCCTAAACATGATTTTAATAAAGGAGATATAGCGGACTTACCTTGATAAGCTTATCCATCTTGAAAAACAAATAAGGGCTAGACAATTCATAAAACCCTAAACACGCTTCTAAGCATAAAATAAACCCTAAACATGCTTATTCTAAGCAAGAAAAATAAAAGAGAAGATAGAAGGGAGGAGAGAATTCTATTCTCAAGAAGTACCTTTCCTGGGTTTAGAGCGATAGAAGCCTGAAAACTCTAAAATAGAAAAGACTCATTGAGTTCTCAAGTATGTCTTCGAGAAAAAGATGAGGGAATTCTTCAAAATTCGGTGTATCCTTGCAAAGTGAGAAGCGGGCTATTTATATAGAGGAGGGGTGAAGTTGAGAAAGGAAGAAACAAATAAAAAATGAAGGTTTATAATGAAAATTTTCAAAAATACACCATCAACGGCAGGAGGGCCATCGGCTGTTCGATAGCCAATCGGCCATTATCTCTTCGGCCCCTTTCTATTTTGTCATCCTTCAATATAGTTCCTTCAAACCTTTGCCTATTTGATCGCACAAAACTTCTTGGATTTAACTCTAGTTTGCGAACCATAAATTTTTACAAAAACTAGACATCCGTAGCTTCACAACTATATATGACTCACTATCAGATTCCTCCTAGATCAATTTCTATGATTTTTCAAAGTCACAAGTCATTTTTTTAGAAGTTCTATCAATTCCCTCTCACCTTTCCTTCTCGGTCCCCAAGGGCATTTTGGTTAATTTTTTTGCTCGGCATTTATCTTCATTCCTTCATCGAACCTAAAAAATTTAGTGTCTACAACTTACCCCCTACTTTGGAGAGGTTTGTCAGACACAAAAGTCGACAAAGTACTCTTACTTCGTCTTTCTTTCTTCCCTCTTGACATCTTTGTCTTCATTCTTATTCTATCATACTTTCTCATCATCTTTCCCTCTTTTTCTATTCTCGCAAAAGGGTGCACCCATTCAAGTGTTGAGATGCCCATTCTAAGGGTAGATGTGCCCGTTCAAGGTCGGATGTGCCAGTTCAAGGGCTAATGTTTCCATTCAAAGGCTAGAAAGCATCCTTATGATGCTATGATAAAAAACTCTTCAGTTCACTTACTTCTTACGGTTTCTAACACTCTTCAGTGCACCTACTTCTTTGGGTTTGGTAGCACTCTTCAATGCCTATTGTAAGGGCTTCAAACACTCTTAAGTGCATCTACTTCTTTAGGGTTGGGTAGCACTCTTCAGTGCACCTATTCTAAGGGCTTCAAACGCTCTTAAATGCACATACTTCTTTAAGGTTTTTGACACTCTTTAATAAACATTTTCTTAGGGCTTGTGCCTATTCTAAGGGCTTAAAACGCTCTTAAATGCACCTACTTTCTAGGGTTTTCAACACTCTTTAGTGCGTCTCTATTTAGGGCTTGTGCCTATTCAAAGGGCTTAAAACACTCTTAAGTGCACATATTTCTTAGTGTTTCCATCTAATGCATGTCCTACTGGGAAAATGTCTATCATGCACTACCTCACAGTCTTTAGACCTTCTCATCCTTCATGACTTCGGCTAACTATCCTTCATACTTTCCATGATTTCTTCAGAATTTGCATTCATTGGGTTTCATGCCTGTCTTCTAAGTATTCTTCAAGCTTCTTTGATCTATTCTAGATTTCATATTTAATGGGTTTCATACCCAAGTGTTCTATACTTGATTCCTTCTAATCCACTAGGGAAACGCATTGTGTTCTGACATTTTTCATTCTTGACTCCTTTTCATATGCCATTGCTTTTCATTTGGGGGTTTCTTATTATGTTGTTAATTCTTCAACTTCCTGGGGATCTTCTCATTGTTCTTGCATGTCCCTACAAAATTTAAACATCTCTTGATGGTGTAAAATCGGTTCAAATTTTACCTTGTTCAGTGTGTTTTCAGCAAATTGCTTTCTAGTATCTGGAGGAATTTTACTTGTCGACGGTTTGACTATCGTCTGGTGGCTGAGGACCTTTGTAAGGTCTCTTCGTCTTCTTTTGGCTTCATTTCTGCATAACTTGCTCGTTTTTCATTCGATTTGCTTCCAGTTTTCTCCCACATCTTTGTCTCGACTTCCTCTTTCCAATGGTAGGCCGTCCAGTCTACCATGACTTAAACTACACTGATCCAGTTTAGAAGTTGACATTGAGGGTTCTGAAAGACCAAAAGGTGTCAGTTATCTATGACGGCTTCCTACACTGTGAGTATGGTATGTACTCTTCTTCTTTTTCCATTTTCTTCGAATTTTCTACGCATATATTCATGTAGAGACTTCAATTTCTTGCTTTAGGAATACCATGAGAACAAGATGTGTGGGTCATTTTCTAGAGCCCACAGTTGGTTTTTGGAGTAAGAGAATGAGGTGGATGGACACGAGTTTCTACAAATTTATCACTTGTCTTTCGAATACCCCTCGGAATACTGATCATCAAGCATTAGCCACTTTGTGCGAGAGGTGGATGGACATGACTCACACTTTCCGTTTTGCATTTGGCGAGATGACTATCATGCCTTTGGACATTGCTGCCTTGACTCGCCTTCCATGTGGCCGGGAGGCCATTCCTATTAACGCATGGATTGTAGATTTGAGGGATCAGTAGAATTTGATTCGATAGTTTTTAAGGTGTGAGGTGAAGGTCAAGAGCGACATGGCCATTCTGTACGCTCCCTTGTATGAATATTGGAGACAAAGATCCCACCTATCTCTAGTCGAGGTGGACCAGTATGCTCATAGCTTCATTATCAATCTACTCGACACGATGCTCTTTGCCAATAGATCGAACAACACTACTTTGGCTTTACTTCCTACCCTCTAGGATGTTGATTGAGTGAGGGATTTCAACTGGGGCTGTACTACTCTCGGCCAGCTGTATTTTGGTTTGGATCGAGCCTGTTGAGGCATTGCAGGATAACTAGATTTGCTTCCCTTCTTGAGGTAACTTCCTTCATTTCCACACCTTCTTATTTTGTCTGTATTACTTGCATTTTTGATTCTATACTATCCATGCCAGATATAGGCGTATGAGTTAGGAGTTCTACCATCTCTTCTTCCTACTTGTAAGGATTCTTCCTTCCCACGGAGGAAGAGGTGGCCTGCACATTGTGTAGAGCGTGAGAGGTCTCATGAGCTAGACTTCTTTTATGATTACATCCATACAATGTCTTAGGACAAGGTAAAAAAAAATATTGCAGTAAATATTTTCATTTATATCCAAATCTTACTATGCTTCTCTACTATTTCACAAATTGACTCCGAGTGGTGGGATCATGAAGAGAACTGGTCCGCGGCTATGATGGTTGCTTCCCCTTTTAACCTGTACCACATCCTCTTTCCTTATGTCAGCAGCTTGATGTGGTATTTTTGTGATCACATGTGAGATTGGTACAAAGGCCTAACACATCATATAATTCCTCCTTCGCCACTGATTTTGATGATAGATTCAGTTGATTTGGTTATGGAGCCAGAGGTGTTAGACTACGCGATCGAGATTCACTTGAATAAGATGGAACTCCTATTGATGATGACTTCCTACATTGACTGGATTTAAGCCTCCTTGTTACACAGTAGACCTAGCCAATCTGCTGATGAGATTCCTTATCCCCTTACTATGTCCAATCGTACCAGTAGCTCTTCTACTCGTCATAGGAAAAGGTCAAGAGCCTCCTCTTCAGGTACTGGCACATTAGCCTATTTTTTCAACACCACTCAACAGCCATGTCCACCTCCAGCTCCTGCAACTATCCCCGCTGCTCCAGTCGATCATTTGATTGGTGATCTTTAGGCTTATCCCAGCAATGTTGTCTATACATGGGATGCTAGTGGACATATTAGCAATCGTGTGATTACTGAGGATCTGAACATGCCTATTCCTTTTGTTCCTTAGGACACCACTCTAGTAAGTCATTTGAGTATGTGTTTCTTAAGTTTTTGATCATTCTTTAATCAATCATTAATCATAAAAATTGCAATGCGATACAGGTACCACGATCTTTCATAGAGTGAGTTTTCTATATGCAGGCCGCTTCTCATAGATATGTTTTACAGATGTCACATAAGTATGAGGTTGAATACCCTCATATGCTTCATGTATGCACGATTTCTATTCTAATAGTTTTCTTAACTATCTGATTCTTTTGCTTGGTTAGGCAAGTCATCAAGAAGTTGCTCGTCTAGAGCATGTCTTCAGGCTCAGATTGCTATTTTCTCTTTCGATATCGACAACGATGGCAATGAGTGAGGATTGTCACCATTGGCTTATTTCATGGTTTCTTTTGTTTATTTTGCTTCTATGTATGAACTTCGATGATGTACAATCAAATGTAAACAATTTTCAGAAACTTAGTGAAATTTTTCTATTTCTAATTCCATACACTTTGCATATCGTGCTAAGTTTACATCCAAGTTTATTCAAATTTGTTTCTACATCATCATTTATTTGATTGTGAATAAAACTATGAAATCTGGAAGCCACGTGCTTGAAATCGCTCATCAGTACGTGTTTCAAAAGTCAAAGGATCGTGCGAGAGGCGGGCCAATAAGCTGTTTAGCCCTAATAGCCATCGGCCAGCCAACAGACCGTCGGGTGGCTATCAGATAGTCGGCTATTTGTCATGCAACAATCAACCGTTAGCCAGATGATCAATCGGTGAGTCTCCAATGATTCTTCCTTTTCTGTCTCGTTTTGTCCACTATTCAAGTGTTGTTCCTCTTTACTAGTTGTCTACACCTTTTCTCTCCTTTCTTGAGCTTCTTTTCACGTTTCTTAATGTCTATTCATGCCATCTAACATGTCTGAGGCTTCTCTCAAGATCCTCTTGTCTCTTTTAAAGCCTTCAACGATAAAGACTGTAAACAACTCTGATTTGTCGATCTTTATCATTTGAAGTTCTTTGATTATATCAAGCTCGACATCCCTTTTCTTAAGGATTGTAAAACCTTCTGGCATCCTTATGATCATATCTTTGATTTCAATGTGTAAAAAATTTACCCTCTGTATGAGGAATTCTTCGCTATACTCGGTGGTCACTCATCTAGTTTTGAGAGCCTCATTCTTCTTACTGTCCAGACACAATAAGCATTTGATCTTGCCCACTTCTTCGACTTCCCAATTTCCACCATGGATATTTACGCTAGAAGCTGTAGAGTGATAGTATCTTCCATCATGCCTTTGCTTGGAATGATGGACATGACTTCGTCAGGTTAGGTTCACCTTCTTACACAATTTCTACAAGTCTCATCGGACGGTTTCAGAGATCCACATCTGTGACCACCATTCCTTAGATAGGACCTAGTTTCACAGTTGTTCCCTTGATTCTAGTTGAGACACTGATTGGACTGGATCATCCTAGGATGGATCCGGGTCAAAGGTTCGGTGGCAGTCTTCTACTTCTTCAGGTATTCCTTTTGTCCTCTTGAGCTTTCAAGTTCAGTCATCATTACTTTTTTTAATGCTCTAATTCTTGCCTATGTCGCCTTCTTTAGGTTTTCGACTTAGCAAGCTTGCCCTAACTTTTGCATGAGCCACCCTTTCAGGTTTTTAACTCAGCAGGCTTTTCTTTTTTCTTATGCCCTAATTTTTACCTAAACTACCCTTTCAGGTTTTCAGCTTAGCGAGCTTACCTTAATTTTTGCCTAAGCTGCCTTTTCAGGTTTTCTACTTAATAGGCTCTTTTTTCTTATTTTTTTTCTTTGTTTCTTTTTCTTAGATCTGGTTACAAGAGAGATCATCTATTCTAGCACCGCCCGAAGAGGATATTTCCCATTATAGTCCTCAACTTCATAAGAAGAGAAGACTTGGGAGACATTCTTCTTGGATCGACTGGCTTCAAGTCATTCCCGATACCCCGATTCGCTAGCACTATCCATGGTGGAGGCTAGAGCATGTGACAAGAGGATCACATATTGCATGCGTGCCTATAATAGGTTTCACCCATAGTTCATTTTATGATTCGCTACACTGCATTGACAGTATGGATTCAAACAGAGGATTGTGGATTCACTAACTACTTTCGATCATGGAAGACTGTTTGCTTGTTATTTAGAACATGTAAAGGATTCTTGGCCACATCGTACCATTGAGAGGAATCTATTCCATGGTCCTAATTTTGAGACAAACGACTAGCACAAGGATTGGGTGACCTTTTAGGCTTCTATTCCTGATCCTGTTATTCAAGCTAGACAGTGTTGTGAGCGATATAATGAGCCTATTTGTAGTCCATTGAATAGGCAAAGGCGACATTATTAGTTTCTTGATTGGCTTCGATGTTAGATGTTTTCTTTTCGTTATTATGCAAAATAATAAGACATTTCAAAAAGCATATTTGTTCCAAACAATTTCATTTCATTAATAAAAGTATGATCTTTTGTCTTTTGAACAACATGTACACAATGAGATAACTCCTGCCATTAATCAGCAATTTTTAGTTTTCTGATTAATTATTTTTCCTCTTACTTTTCTCTATCTCTCTCTTTTATATATAATACTTCTTCAACCTGTCCATGTTGACGGTTCATTGAACTCATTCCCTTCCATGTTTGATACAATGACGACTTCGCTGGACATCACCTTCATCACAACAAATGGACCTTCCTAGTTGGGTTTGAACTTCCCTCTCGAATCAAATATAACCGGCCTCACTTTCTTAGGGATTAACTCCCCTTCTTTGAGCTTTCTTGCTTTTTTTTCTTTTGTTAAAGGCTCGAGCAACCTGCTTCTGATATAGTTGCATGTGATATCTGACCTTTATTCTTTTCTCATTAATCAAGGCCAACAATTCTTATCTATTACAAATTCACTCCTCTTCAGGAACTTTTGCTTCAATCAGAACACTCGTTGATTTCATTTCTATCTCGATCGGTAGGACTGCTTCTGAACCATACACCAACGAGAAGGGCGTCATGCCTGTCAAGCTTTAGGGTGTTGTTCTATAACTCTATAACACAAATAACAACTTCTTTACCCAATCTTTATATATTTGCACCACCCTGGCCAACATTTTCTTGATGTTTTATTGGCCGTTTCTACTGCTCCATAAGCTTATGGCCTATACAGAGATGACTTATGGTATTCGCTTCCATATTTCTTGAACAAGGCCTTAGTTTCTGCCTAAAAATGAACCCATTGTCAGCCTCGACATGGTATGGTACTCCAAATCTGGATATGATGTTCTTCTCAATAAACTTCGCCATCTGGTCTACCCCTAGCTTAGTATAGGACTCGGCTTCTATCCATTTAGTGAAGTAGTCAATCGTTGCCACCACATATCAATGTCCTTTAAAGGCTAACAGCCATATTTCGCCTATAATGTCAATTCCTTATGCAGCAAAGGGCCATAATGCTTTCATCCCTTGTAGCTCCAAGGGTGATTGATGAATCAAATTTCCATTAATCTGACATTAGCGACATTTCTTCACAAATCGGGACATAGTCTGTCTCCATAGTTAGCCACCAAAAGCCTTGTCTCATAATTTTCTTTGCAAGCATTAGCCCATTCATGTGTGGCCCACATACACCACTATAGATTTCCTTCATAAGCCTCCTTGCTTCTTTCTTGTCAACACACCTCAGTTGCATTCCTTCTGGCATTCTCTTGTACATCACCCCCTAATGATAAGTGTACATCACTCCCTGATGACAAGTAAATTGTCAGACCAACTTTCATAACACAGCCCTATCCTTCTCGTTAGCCTTATCAGGCAGAATCCTCTATTCTAAATATCTCTTCAAGTCATAAAACCATGGCTTCTCATCTGCTTCAATTTCCATTACATAAGGTTCCATATAACAAGAACCCCATACTTGTGATATCACTATTGGTCTCACTAATAATTTTTGTGTTCTCAGCCAAATTGATGCCAATGAAGCCAATGCGTCAGCTTATCTAATTCTCACTTCCAGGAAGATAGGTGAAGGTGTATTGCTTAAATCTCCAAATCAACCTTCTGATGTGTTCAAGGTACGATTTTAGCTTTTCTTCTCCTAGATCCCAATCTTCATTGGCTTGAGAGATGACCAGTTTTGAATCTTCCATCACTTCTATTTCATCAATGCCCATAGCAATCACAATTTGCAAACCAAAGCCAAAGGCTTTGTATTTAGCCATATTGTTTGTGACTTTGAACTCTAACTTCTTGGTGAATAATATGACTTCTTCAATCGGTGAAACTAGAATAACTCCTATTCTAGCACCATTGCAATTAACAGCTCTGTCAAAGAACATCCTCCATCCCATTATAGAGATTACCCCTAGATGTTCATCTAGAAATTTCAACTCTAATGGTTCGTCGTCATCGACCAGATTCGTAGCTAAGAATTCTGCTACTACTCTTCCTTTCACCACGTTCTTGGTGACATACTCAATATCGAATTCTGACAACTATACTAGCATCTCACTAACTTCCCCACCAATGCTGCTACCTTATAAAGGTACTTCATTGGATCCTCCTTCAAGATAGCCTTAATTTTATAAGACTGAAAATAGTGCCTCAATTTCTTTGAGAGCCACACCATGGCCAAGCATGTTTTCTCCATATGACTATACTTTCTCTCATACGATAGCAACCTCTTGCTAAGATAATAGATGGCATGCTTTAGACCATTCTTGTCTTCTTGTGCTAGCATAGCACTAATGGCCTCCTTCTCAAGAGCCAAGTAAAGAATTAAACTTTTACCAAGTTATGGCGACCTCAAAACTGGTGGATTCTGCAAGTACGTCTTAATTTTCTCGAATGCCTTTTGGCACTAATGATTCCATTCCACCTGTTGATCCTTTTTTAAAAGCTTGAAGATTAGTGCATGAACGGTTGTTAATTTAATGATGAACTAACTAATATACTGGATATTCCTCGGAAGCCCTCGAACTTGTTTTTCAGTCTTGGGTGACAACATCTCTATAATGGCTTTGACCTTGTCTAGATCTACTTCCACCCCCTTCTTGCCAATTACAAACCCTAAAAACTTCCCTAAGGTGACTTCGAAGACATACTTCTTTGGAATTAATCGCAGTTTGTATTTCTTCATCCTTTCTAGGAACCTGTCTAAGGCCTTTAAGTGCCCCTCTCGAGTTTCAGATTTCACCATAATGTCATCCACATAAACTTATATCTCTTTATGCATCATGTCATAAAATAGCGTTGTCACCATTTGTTGGTAGGTTGCCCCTCCATTCTTCAATCTGGAGGGCATTATCTTGTAGCAATAAGTTCACCATTTCGTAATAAAGGTCGTCTTCATCTTATCTTCATTGGCCATCATTATTTGGTTGTATCCAGAAAACTCATCTACAAAAAAAGATATTACACTGGCAGCAACGCTGTCTACCAATACATCGATGTAAGGCAAAGGGAAATCGTCCTCAGGCAAGGCCTTGTTCAAGTCTTAATAACCTACACATATACGAACCCTTCCATCCTTCTTCAGTATTGACACGATATTAGCTAACCATTCCAGATATTTCACTACTTCTAGAAACTTGGCTTCAATTTGGATGGAGACTTCCTCTTTGGTTTTCTGAGCTTAATCTGGTCTTATCTCAATTTCTACTTAATCGGTTTCTTATGTAGATAAGTTAGAATTGTATGCTCAGCAATGCTTCTATCAATTTTAGGCATGTCGTCATAGGACCAGGCGAAGACTTCTTCATGTTTCTTTAATAATTTTTCAAATATCTCTCTCCCTTCAAGAGTTATTTCAAGTGTGATGGGTTTTTCAATTGAACCAAGATTAATGTCATGAGCTTGGTCTTGAGGCTTCTCCTCTTTAAGGGTCATCTTCTATATTTCTCCAGCCAAGTCACTCCCCTTAGTGACTTCTACTTAAAGGATATCTTTGAAGATCTCAAATCTAGGCTTCAACATTCTCTTGAAGACTCATGGTTCAACAGCTCCTATATACTTTGTATCTTGAGCCTTGACAAACTTG
The DNA here is from genome assembly GCA_013180625.2 of Boswellia sacra. NCBI lineage: Eukaryota > Viridiplantae > Streptophyta > Magnoliopsida > Sapindales > Burseraceae > Boswellia > Boswellia sacra. Next base: position 23,879 of record SNVD02011617.1, read on the forward strand.
ATGAATCCCCTTTTCTTTGACTCAAAGTCTTCTTCTTCTCCTTTAGATTTGTAGCCCAAACCTTTTATTGAAGTTTAGCCTTTCAATATGGAAATGATGGTAAGCCACGTCCATTCCTCCCAAGCCCAATTCCTGGCAGGTGTCATTGCTTCCTTATTATCCCAGCTATAATCGAGCTGACTTCATCAATCATGGCCACTTGAAAGCAACCAAGTATTTCTCCAACCTTTACATTTAAAATAGTTGGTGCAATTGTTGAGGCTACATGAATGGTCACAATCTCCCTATCCATGTTGTATTGAATCTTCTGATATACGGTGGAAGAAACCCCACCAAATGGATGGAACCATGCTCGTCCCAACAAGTCAACAAATGTGACTGGAATATCGAGGACTGTGAATTTTTTCATATCTTCAATCAGCCTAGCCTTCACTAATACCTTGAAGATCCCAATGACACTCATCTTCGAGTCATCATCCTTGATCTCCATCTCACAAGGCTCAAGGTCATCTTCATTGACCCCATACTTGTGCAATATCTTCATAACCACAATCTTAATGGCGGACCCGTCACCTACCATGATGCAAGGAGATTTCTTCCCACCACTTTTTGCAGTGATAACCAATGGCTTGTTATGATTCCTCCCTTCAAAAGGTAGATTCATCAATAAAAATGATCACACCTTTTTCATTTACCATCTTCCCTGTTCCTTTGATCAAGGCGATCAACATTTCATTTGTAGTGGCAGCCATTGATATCTCTACCTCTACTAAAGCCTTTGCCATGGCTTATCTATGCTTCTAGGATGATATTAGCAAATCCTAAATGCTGCCATTTGCTTGACTCTTCTTTAATTGCTTGATCACTTGATTTTCTTCTTCTTCTTTGGCTTCTTCTTCGGCAACTTCTTTCCCCTTCTCAACTATCTGTTCGTTTGTTTTCTTCTTCTCATTCACACTATAAAATCTACCACTCTTTAGACATTCTCTTTCTTATCCTTGAGTGTTTCTCCCTCATGTATTTCTTCCTCAACTCTTACCTCTTCTTCTTCATCACTCTTAAAGTCAGCCCAAAAGTTTCGAAGGGTCTTGAATTTAGGGATGTCATCCCAAATCCCCATAACTTTTACCTCCTTACACCTTGTAGGCAAGCTCTCTCTATGCTCAGGACTCTCAGCTCGCTTCCCTTTCCTAGCTTCACTACCCTTCTCCACCTTGAGTCTTCTAGGTGGTAGGCTTTTTCTTGCCCCTTTTCTGGCCATCCACTTCTTGGCAAAGGCATTTAATGGTATAGACTTCTCCTTCTCCTTCTTCTTCTTATGGCTTCTTTTCTTCTTGGTCACTAAGGTTCACAAGTTCGAGTTCTAGGCTTCACTTGACTCCCTTTACTACAATATTAGTCCACCCACCCTTCTTGGTATGAATGTTAGCTACCAAAGGAACGAGTTCATCTTCTACCCTCTTAATGGCTCTTCTTCTTTGGGTTTCTTAACCTTGGGCTCTTCATCCTTGGGCTTTTTCTTCAAGACCACCTTTCTAACGGATTATTCAAACTTGGAATTCTCCCTTCTCTTAGCTCTCTCAACCCTGGTCAATCTACTTTCTTCGAAAGAGTTCATGACTTGCTCTTCAGTCAAGCCTGACCAAATAATGTTGGTTGACGAAGGAGGCACTCGGTGGCCTTCCCAAACTATTGAACTTTCTTTGTGGGGCAATCACTTTCACCTATACATACTTCATGTTATGCCTACTAGGTAAGTGATACTGGCCCTGACTTCTTCAAGGGTAGCTATTTCTCTTACGCCTAGATTCTAACTCTTCTATTTGGATGTCTGAATCATATAAGTCTTCAAATGTCTTGATAAGGAAGCCTAGTAGTCTATTATTGATGAAACTATCAGCTCCGTTGATCACCATGCGAACTTGGTCTTTCTCCATCGGCCTGGTGGTCATCTTGGTTGCCTTGACCCTCCAATGAAATAGATACTCTAAAAATATCTCGTTGGGCTTTTACCTTGTCATCTCCAAATCCCTCAATGTTACTCTTGTGGCGGTGCTACTCCATAAACTGTTGGGAAAGCTCCTCCCAATCTTCTCAAACTCTCTTTGGAAGGTCATGATACCAAGCTACTATATCGTCTTCTAAGGATAGCATGAAGTATTTCAATATGTGCTCATTCGTCAAAGGAGTAGTAGCCATGATGATTGCATACTGCCTCAAATGCGTCTTGGGATTCCCCTCTCCGTTGAATTTGGGCAAGTCCAATAAACAAAACTTTGGAGGCAAGTCTTGATCTCCTATAAGTAAGATATCATCCAGGTCTTCGACCCCCTTTAACCCCTTCTTTTTCAAGAGAGAATGGACTCTTTTCTATATCCTTGGCCAATTGTCTAACCGATTCAAGTTCTTCCAGATTGACTGGGCTTTTCCTCTTGTCCCTACCGTGGCTCATCTTGCCAGTTTCACCACCACTACCCTCATATGGATGTGGGTTCATATAGTGAGGCCTAGTTTGGTGTGCTTCAATGAGTTAGGCCATTTGCTTTGGAGTGCAGTCATATCAGCTCTCAATTGGGTCATTTCAACATTGTTGTTGTTAGGTGTGGTCATTTTGTCAACTAGTTCTTCTTGTCTTGTCAATTGACCTCCTCCTCTAACCCAAGCTATGATGGCTGCAAAACCAAGGTGTTAATGCCATACAGGCATGCATGTATGCATGATATGATGCATGCTTATACAAGGGCATAAACGCACTTTCAGCCTTCCAACCTTATTTCTCCTGCGCACGTGAGGTCCAAGTCACTTTTCTAAGAATTTTAGGCCTCATTCCTAGGTCATCATCATGGGATTTAGGAATGCGAGATTCTCTCTCCTAATTCTAACATTCATGTTGATGTTGGATTCTTCATGATTATCGTAACAGGGTTTTCAAAATGACATGATAACCTTAACTCATGGCACATGTTCCCATTTTATTCTTATGGGTGACTTGACATGTGGCATTCATTCATGACTCCATGAGGTTTTGAGTTGATGTTATTCTAATCATGGAGAATTTTTATCCACAAACATGCATTTTAGCCTAGGTTTTGGACATTCATCGTATTGAAAATTTCTAGAGTCATTTATGTGGGCTTAAGTCTCAAGGGTCTAATGGTTTGGGCTCCTTCAAGCGAGAGATGTCCTTTTAGGCCAATCTCTTTTTATACCAATTTAATGGTACATGCTCAAAGGTGGTGACACCAACATTAGTCTTTGAATGGAGCCAAAGACTTCTCATGCCAATGCCACATGACCAAATTAGGCAGTTCGTGCTTATTGTGTGTGAAAGTGTAGTGATGTTAGGACTTATTTTACTGACATGAGCTATTAGAATTTAGTATTTCCATCAGAATCAACTTCTCTTATCCCCAGTGGAGTCGTCACTATCAATAAGGCTTTCATCCTACGAGAGCATTTGCGACCACGACACTGTGTTAAAGCCTCTTTCGAGACTTAAGAGAACACAAACAAGCCATGGACACGTCTGGAGAATGGAGACGCCACCCAATTATTCAATTAGGAATGAATAGGGGTAATCTGATCCCTTGCTTCAAGACCTAAACTACCCTCATCCCTTTGGAGATGGGTTCGGCAAGTTAGGAACTAGTCTTTCAACCCGCCCAGAACAAGATCTGGCCTCTACTAGGAAATATTAAATAATCACATCTCATGCTATTACTTAGTCCACTTAGTATTGTTCATTCTATAGACGAAATTCCATTTTATCTTAATTAGTCATGTAGGGTGATTATTCAATCAATGGCAATATATAAACATCCAAAGAAATAGGAAGGAGAATGGATTACATTTCCTTTCAAACAGAGGGAATGGAAAGAGGATTACATCCTTTATTCTTCAACAATGAAATAATAAAAAATATTCCATACATTCGTAAACATCCAAAACTTCAATAGATGATGAATTCCTCACCATCAATGCGAGTCCACCACTTCATAGCATCACAATTACACTTCTATAATACAAACATTCATACATTATAAATCATACAAAGCCATAATATAATATCATGGCAATTCTACTATTCTAACATTACTCATATTAATTCATAGCAGTTGTAGCCTAAGCATGGCATTCATGGCATATTCTAGCCTAGTTCAAGCATCAAACATCAAACAAGTTGTTCGAGGGTAAAATGGTAATTCTTACCTACTATATGCTATTTCCTAGCATTCATCAAAGCAAATAAGTTCTCCTAGCATGATTCTAATCATGTGCTCCTAGGCATGATTCTAAGCATGTGCTCCTAAATATGTTTATAAGCATTCGCAAAGAAATTAAACTCCTAAACATGATTTTAATAAAGGAGAGATGGCAGACTTACCTTGACACGCTTATCCATCTCGCAAAACAAATAAGCGTTAGACAATTCAAAAAAATCCTAAATATTCTTCTAAGCATAAACTTAAATCCTAAACATGCTTATTCTACGCAAGAAAAAAAAAAGAGAAGATAAGAGGGAGGAGAGAATTCTGCTCTCAAGACGTACCCTTTCTGGGTTTAGAGCAATAGAACACCTGAAAACTTCAAACTAGAAAAGACTTCTTGAGTTCTCAAGTATGTCTTCAAGAGAAAGAAGAGAGAATTCTTCAGAATTTGGTGTGTCCTTGCAAAGTGAGAAGGGGGTTGTTTATATAGAGGAGGGATGAAGCTGAAAAAGGAAGAAACAAATCAAAAAGGAAGGTGTATAATGAAACCTTCTGAAAATACACCATGAATGGCAGGTGACCATCTTCAAATAGCAAACAGTTGGCCGGCCATCACCCAATAGCCAGGCGGTTGTTAGATGGTTGAGCAGTTGTTCTAGACAGTCGGGCAATTGTTTGACAACTGGCTGGCCATTATCACTTCGGCCCCTTTCTATTTTGTATCCTTCAATGTAGTCCCTTCAGACCTTTGCCCATTCGATCGCACATAACTTATCAGATTCAACTCCGATTTGGAATCTGTAAATTTTTACTAAAACTAGACATCCGTAGCTTCAAAACAGCTTATGACTCACTATTAGATTCCTCCTAGATCAATTTCTATGATTTTTTGAAATCACACGTCAATTTTTGAGATGTCTTATCAATTCCCTCTCACCTTTCCTTCTTGGTTCATTGTTTTTGCTTGACATTCATCTTCATTCCTTCATCGAGCCTCAAAAATTCAATGTCTACAATATGCCTCTTTTATATAGGGATATGCCTACTATAAAAAGACTTCCACAATATTATAAGATGTGAAGCCCTACAACAGTGAGCTGCCTGTATTCTACAAGTGTACACATCTTGGTTATAGGCGTGAAACCTAGTTTCTAGGTGTGCAGCCCGAAAATGGCGAGTTGCCTGTAAGCTAACTGCGTTAGCCTCTTGATTTTAGGCGTGAATCCTAGTCTCAATGCATGAAACCCTAAAATGGTGAGAAACCTATAAACTATAAGCGTACACTTTACTCTACAGACGTGAACCCTAAGGAACAGGTGCCAACTTTAAAAAAATAGGCGTTAGCCCATTTCCCTAAAGTCCAACCTTGAATCTAAGCCTCTGTAGTTTCCTGTCTCATTTTCAGTCCCATTTTAAATGTTTCCCTAGAGTTTTGGTGTCCTCGCAAGTCATAAAAGACCTCTAACAGATGTTTCTAGCTATCATCATTAGGCCTCAAAACCATAAGCAAAATTCTAGTGCTTATAGTCTTTTATGAAGTTGATATAATTATCTGAATTGGGATTGGACTTAAGAAATTAATGTTTAATTTAGTTGGTTTATTATTGTATAAAGCTCAATTATTAAATTAAATCTTAGTGGGATAGCTATAATTATTGGTCTATGTATTTAATATGGATTAATTAAATACATATTTGTCTGTTGAGAGTTAACCAAATTAGGGCTAACACTTGGGTTGGACCCAAGCATTGTAAACCCTAAAAGCCTAATTAGAAGATAAAAGATAATGAAACCTTAATAGATTAAGTGAAGCTGCCATAAATAAAGAAATTAGACACAAAATATAAAAGGACAGTAGGGTTTGCATGAAACCTTGAGGGCACTTACACAAGAAAAATGCAAAAAGCCATAGGGCATATTGGTTTTGCATTTTTCATCCTTTTGTGGTCTATACTAACTTTACTCTTGATTTCTCTTCGTGAATAGTTCTATGGTTAGTCCATTGAAGTAATCAAATGCCCACTTATCTTGTTCAAATTGATTCAAAAATCATATCCGAGAACCGAAGTGGTGCAGAAAGCAAAAAATTTTAGTATCCGTGATCACGGATCATCAACATGGAGCCTATTTTGCTGCCTAAGCTATCCAATTTTATGTCCAAGATCCTATAGGTCATCCATTTTAGATATATTTATTTGATTTTTTAGACTTCTAATTGCTTGAATGTTTAAAGTCTCATTCGATATTTTAAAATAATTAATTGTTTTAATATAAACGATCATCCATCTTATATCCACTTTTTAAAATGCTACATCTATGCTATTAGTTTATCATTTTGAACATGTAAACAATTTAAAAAACATAAAAATTCGTAAAATATTTTTCAATGAAATAATTGTAAAAGCAATATAAACCATAACATAAAAATGAAGGAATAAAAAAACAATTTGTTATGAAATGGCATAATTTTTAAAAATGCAACAACGAATTGTAAAATCTATAAACAAGTTGTAAATATAATATAAAAATAGTATATGGACATTATACGGATATATTATAACATAAAATTATAAATTAAATGCACTAAACATAATTATAATCTATATTGTTTAATTCATTACAATTAATGTGACATCATAATTAATTGCAAAAATAATGTACAAGTTGTGAACATAACTAAAAGTATATGATGAACATTTTATTTCACAATTAGAATATGACATTGTGGATCTAATATATAATGCATACATATAACTAGATTTTACATTTTTATATAAATTTTCAAAATGCAGTAAAATAATTGTAAAAGGATGCAAGTTGCAACTATAACATAAAAATAGAAAATGAAAAATAGATTAATAAATCAGAACATGAAATTGTAAATTTAATATAGAATGTATAAATATAATCTCAATATTGTAATTTAACATAATTTTTAAATTAAAATAAAATAATTGTAAAATCGATGTACAAATATAAATATGATATAAAAATAGTATATTTACATTATAAAAATACATTATAACATAAATGGGAAAATATCATCCATGACTCCAAAGTTGCGCCAAAATACAACATTGTCCCCCACGTGTGGGAATTAGCCCAAAATAACCTTGTCGTTAGAGACTTGCTGTTAAATTTGTGAAAACTTTGGTATACCCCTCTGACAACAACCTAAGACACTAACATAGCAATCAGCAATTTTTTTAATACTTAATTTGGAAAGTATAGTGTATTCTAATATAACCCAACAAAACTTTTTAGTTTTTATAAACAACCTTACCCATGTTTATGGTTTCGACCGTTGCTCACTCACTTGTGTCATGTTACCTCTTTTCTTCATTTCATTGTAAAATAATTGATGTTCACACCTACCTTTATATAAAGCATCATTGAACTTCAATTTTTTTCTAATCTTTTGCTTCAAAATGCAAGTGTTTTGATGGCTGAAAGAAGTGAGGTTAATAGGGTTTTGATCAAGTTTAAGAATAGAAGACGTTTTTATAGAAGAAAGGCTAGGATCAAGATTTCAAAGCCACAATCAAATCCTCACAAACTCTATGACTTCTACTTGTTCTGGGTTCCAGATGTGGATGAGCTTGATGCAAACATTTATCGTAACATGCATATGTACGAAGAGCTATTATGGTTGAAGGATGACATGCCGTACATGAAGTCAATGTTAAAGAAGTTGTTCACCCTCAACATTTTGTTCTTCGTATTATTTTATATATATGTATAAGGCTTAAACATACTGAAATGTGAAAGAACAAATACATTGATGAAAGTATGACTTTTGCATTGAAGTAACATGTAGGTTAGTCTATTATTCCAAGAATTACATTTACATGTAAATGTTTTGGCCCAAATACAGATTAATATATTTCAACGCTTAACTATTTTTAGGCCAAAACACAAAAAGAATTATCATTCAAAACCTAAGTTCATATCAAACATTTGCTTCCAACAAAACCAAAATGACTTAGAAGCAAAAATAAGTTCAAACTATAATCAAAATATGGAGAATCTCTACTAAATCATCATAGATGTGATGATGCACCAGCAGATGTGCTAGCTCTTTTGGCTCTTTCAAACCCTCTTCTAAAACTCCCTCTAGTAACATATGATCCCCTCCCATGTCTAAAAGCTCTTCCAGTAGCAACTCTAACTCCTTTTACACTTTTAATCACTCCTCCAACTCCCCTCCCTTATGCAAATCCTCTACTTGCAAAAGTCCCAGCTCCTCTCCTAGCAGTATCTCCTTCAGTAGCTGAAGTGCAGCCAACCTTGTAGTGGAATAAATTATGGTTAGACTTAATGTATTAGTGGAAACTAATTATACAAATGTATATGTATGTTTTGTTGCCTTATTGATTGATAGTCTTTCTCTAAATGACCTCGTTGTAGTGGAATTTGAAGTTCCTCTTCTTTGTTAAACAATGATAACAAAAGATTTAAAAAAATAGTGCAAACACATAAATAAATACATAAGTACATGTAGTTATCAACAAAATGAATAAATTGGAACAAAATGTTTAAATAAAAGCCCCTTCTAGCAGCAGCTTGCCTTGGTTGTTTGCAGCTTCTTTTATTATGCCTCATGACACCACAAATGGTGCAATGTAGTACAAAAGATCTTTTTAGCATTGGTGGCTCATTTTCTTCTCTTCTTATCGCCCCTTTGGTCCTCTAGGTTGTCTTTTGAAGTTCGGAGGCTTCAAAGGCTGACACTAAACTTATTCCCACATACATTAGTCTAGAATTGGCTAACTGTATCATACTTGAATATGTTTCTAAATAGGTCTGTCTCCTAGAGTAAGGATGAATAAATTGGATCGGTTCTAGCCTATTCCTTATCAAGCGTGCCACTACATGCGTACAAGGAATCCCACTTATTTGCCAACGACATTCACGTGTTCTCTCATTTAACTCGACCGTATATGACCTATCAACATCCAACAACTCATATGTGAGGTCTTTGCTACAATATCCCAACTTATTGCATCCTCAGCTCTCTCATGAAACCTAACCACTTTCCTCCTAATATATTCAAGAAGGCTGAGAGTAGATTTACTTCTTTGCTCACTAACCAGTTGTTAAATGACTCAGTGAGCTTACTGATTAAATGGTCACATTTCAATTCCTTATCAAATGCATGCCTAGATTAGAAAATAGGTGGGATATTATTAAGGTATGTGAAAGCTGACTCATCTATGCTTTTCATTTCATCCATTACTCCGCTGAATTGCCATCTATTTATTGATCTACTGGCCATCCAAAATAGGTCCCTAAAATGCGCACCAGACCATCTGCTTCTAAAATTTGCATACACGTGCCTCGCACAAAACCTATTATACGCATTAGGCCACTTTTCTTCCAAGGCCTTTCACCAACCCCTTCTTCCTATCACTCATGATTGTAATAGTCTTATTTTGTCCCTCACCCATATATTCCCATGGTTTTTCCATGAAGAAACACCAACTTTTAGTGTTCTCTTCTTCACATACCATAACAGCTAATGGAAAAATGCCACTGTTGGCATCTAGAGCTAAAAACAAAAAGAAGACAGTCCTTAAAAACTCCCTTTAGATGGCATCCACCTATGCCTATAAAAGGCCTACAACCACTTACAAAACCTACTTTTTGTGTAGGAAATGATAAAAAATAAAAAAGCTTTTGAATACTAGTTCTTGTTATAGCCTCTCCACTTCACTCATAATTTGTGCAATTGCACTAGGATTAGTTTTCAGCATCATCTTTGCATATTTATGCAACTATGAGTGGCACTTAGCATGATCCTTCTTTAGCTCTTTTAGTGCTAATCTTTTGGCCCTATATAATCTTTGTTTATTGACTGAGACCCCTCTCATCTCCAACTCATTTTCTAAATATTTCACCTAGACATCTAGTATGGATCTAATGATATCCTTGAACCTTTTAGCAATCCATGCAGATGATGCCTCATTGGTTTTATTTGATCTCTCACATAGGTGTTTGTTATTCAATGGTTTCACCATGAAACTACACCCATCGGGTAATCTAGAGGCATTAATCCTCCATGGAAATCTTTCAGCTAGACATTTGGCTATCACTATATATTGAGCACTCTTAGCCTTTTTTATATTGCAGCCAGAAAGCATTGAGTAATCTTTCAAGGCCATTATAAACTCGTCTATATATTTGAATATGTTGCCTACCTCAAAGGCAAAGTCCCGATCATCCTTGGACGCACAAAGGGTTTTCCCTTTATATTCCTACACATCCTAGCTACTGGTCCCCCATCCAACAAATTCATCATCACCAAACTGGTACCCTCTAACCCATCACTTTGTTTTCCTATTATTGCCAACATTCAAACTTCATCACTCCAATGATGACTCTCATCAAGTAAATCCCTATTGTGCTCAAGTACGCTGGAACTTTCAACATCACTGGAGTCAAGAGATCCTCTAGATTCATAATTTGAATCACAGTTATCATAATCTAACTCTAAGATATGTTCACCTACAAGTTCAGTTTGAGGGCCAATGTGAGGTTCAAAATGAGGTCTAGTTATAAGTTTTGTTTGAGGTTCTATTTGAGGTTCATTATACGCTGATCCTAAGTTTGAAGAGGTTTGTATCTAAGGTTCAATGGGTCATTGAGGTTAGGTATGTAAGGTTCCGATTCTATATGGCCAACAAAGGAGTAATGACTAATTTTATAGGTATAGGGTCTATATTGATGTGCATTTCGTATATAGCCCTTGACTTAAATAACTCAAACAACAACTCTAAGTCATTGTCATCTACTATCTCTAATCTGCCCCCTGACCATGGCAAGGCGGCCACAAGCCTAAACTGATCATGCATAATAATTTCACTACAATTGGAAGCATCTAAAGAATCCTTTAATATTAGTATCTTGCTACACATGTCAGGATCAAAATAATCAAAGTACGGCATATTACCAGCATAAAAATTCTACTTATGGTTTAAGCCCAATGACGATGACCAAAGAATACTGAGTTAAATAGAATGTTAATTTGAAAGTGGACTCAAAATACCTGAAACACAAAACCCAACCACAACTCAAAACCCAAAAAGACAGCAATCAAAGTGGGATATTGATTAAAAGTCATGCTTATGCCCTATATGCCCAAAAACCCTTCTTTACTGCATACGCAAGTCGATCTCACGATAAGGTTGCTATGGGGCCCTTATCCGAGGGTATGAGGTAGCGCCCTTAAAATTTCCCACTTGTAAAAGAGAAAACCCAATGGCACTAAGAAAAGCGTAAAAGCTAAATCAGATCATGCATGAAGGAGAATGCCCATACGTGTGAGACAAAGAGGATGTGCACCTGAAAGATGCAAATTGTGCTTGAACGATGTAAATTGCACCTAAAAGAGAGCCTGATGCATGTGCCTTACATGCGCCTGAGCGTGATCCAATACACACACGTGTAAGGACACACGTGCATGCCTTCCTCAAACCTCTATAAATTTTGGCCATTTCGCGGTTTTTCAGGAATAAACTATTTGCCTCGTTTCTTACGCCAACTTTGGAAAATTCCTTCCAGCTCCTCTTTTCAAACACTTTAAATTCCTCTTTTCAAACACTTCAAATCCACTTTGAGTTTCTTACAAAAATGCCCATATTCTAGTACATTTCCAACCCTCACTATTTTGAAATTTTACACACATACCCCCTTTTCAATCGGTTTGCAAACAACCATCCATAAACACTCAGTATTCGATGCAGCCTGAGGGCAAATCACCATATTTCCTCTCTTCTCTTATCGTTTTTGTTACATTTTTTACAATTTGTATTTATAATGGAGATTAGGTGAGTACTTGTGAGTGGTGACAAATCGGCAATGGCCAATGCGAAGCCACCACTCTAATATGCCCCCACTTTGATATTCACTATTTATTTTGTTCCATTTTATCTTCTTTTTTTTTTTTTTTGCTTTTATTTATGCTTATTTACTTTACTACACTTTTATCTTTATTGCTATTTAATTTTTCATTATTTACTTTAACATACTTTTATTTTACGACATTTTACTTTTTGCACTCATTTAGTTGTTGTCTTTCACTTTTATCGTAATTTACTTTACTGCTTATTTACTTTATTACACTTTTACTTTATCGCCTTTTACATTCTTGTAATTTAAATGATTTCACTTTACACTTTCGTACTTTACTTTTATTGTATCATTTTTTTATCATCTCTTTCTCTATTTTTATTGCCATCTGAGGGATGCTGTTTAAGTCATGAACGGTTGTCCAAATCCCTTTATGAATGCTATTCAATCCATGATTAGTTGTCCATCTTAGTCCGACAAAACATATTGGACTCCATTTAATTGATAAACGGACGTCGCCATCAAATAGAGTATGTGGTGAGTCGCGTTAGGGGACTCGTGGCTAACGTGCGCTCGCTAGTTCACAATAACATCTCTCCTATTTACTTTATTATTATCCTAGTCATTATGTCTGCTTTATTTCCTCTCTTGTTGAGATGACATGATGCCGATTGAGCTAGGTAGACTCACACTGATGGTGGGAAACCTGATCTTGTGGAGGTCGATGATGTGAGGACAATTGGATAGTGGACGCAGCCATAATGCATGGTAGCAGGTCCACTTTCCAATGGCAAGGCTGTTGAGCTCGACATGGGGAATAGAAATGTTAATTTATTTTCTTGTGCTCTATCTTTTTATATTTTTATCCTTAATGCATTTATTTTTGATTGACCGATTGTAATCCCCTTCCTGTCTTATCCTCGTACTTTATTTTGATGAATGCTTATGAATTGCCTCACTGCACTTGTAATAATTCAGATAAAATTAGTTGTATACATGAAAGTGAATTTAGGATCAAGATAGATAGCAATTGACTAATTAAAACCTTAAACTTGGCAAACCCTAGTAAGAGTCAGACTTTTCTAGGTGGATCAAAGATCGGTACCTAACTTCGTGAACCACCTCTGAAAGGATGATGGATAGTTGGGTCCCAAAGCAAGCGATCAGTTATTGTTATGCAACTATTTCCAACGGTTAATTACCAGAGTGGTGACTCCGACAACCTCTAGGACAAGTCTTCATGGCTTGTTCTATGGCACCCCCAAGTGACGAAAGGCCTTATAGAATAATTTTATGGTTGCAATCACTTGGAGCGGGATGGAATCCCTACTCATAGTGGTGACTCCACTAGGGACAAGAGAGAAGTTGATTCTAATTAGGAATGTCGAGTTTTATAGTTTTCTTTTATTAAATGCTGTCTTTTGCATCACTACACTTTACATGCACTATACACAATGTGCCTTTTATCAGCTGCATGGTATTGGCGTAAGAAGTTCTTATGTCCACTGGAGCCTTGCGCGACTTACGTTGGTGTCGTCACCTCCAAGCACGTATCGCTTCAGTAGTATAAAAAGAAACTGGCCCAAACCATGGGTCCTCGTTGACTCATCCCACATACTTAACGTAGCTTGATTCCCTTAGAACCACAAAACTTTTGCTTAACATGGATGTGAGCCTTTCAAAATCAAAAAAGCACCATTCGCAAACTATTTGCGCTTTGTGTAGAACATTGAGTAACCGAGTGACCGAGTCATCGATCATGAATCCATGATGATTTGAGATTAGTTATCATGGATTGATTACCAAGGTAGGCCTGGTATATCATACATTTATCACAAATAGTGCATGACCAAGAACCCAACTCTTTTACAATGAACCCATGATGATTTAATATCAGATGTCACGGATTAATTGCCATAGTTCATTCGAGCGGTTGCACATTGTTCGCACAAGTCATGCACATTCCATGAATTTTGAAACTCTTCTTGACCTCCGCTTATCCACTCATGAAACCATGACCTAAGGCCTCGTAATGTTTGCCTATAGTTTATAGGGTACTTGAGCATCACAAATCTTGGACCAAGGATGTGAGTGACTGAGCTGCTATTAATAAAGGTTTCATAGCTTGATAGTTAAAAAGGTCATGTCAATAGATCTAGAGTGAGCTCTGTATTAGATCCCACATCCCATTCTGATGTTGGAATCAGGCCAAAAAACCTAAAGGAAGAGACTATACCATGTGCAAGAGGAATAAGGTTGGAAGGCCATTCTGCTATAATCTACTATTATGCTCTTGTCTGTGCATGCATTGTACTTATGCATACACGCACCATGCTAACCAATTTGTATTACAACCATCATAGCTTATACTAGAAGAGGAAAGAGAATTGAACGAATAAAAGTCTTAGTAGACATGGCATATCAAGAGGAAAGGTTTTGCAAAATGGATGAAAATATAGAAAACATAAACAAACGGATGGACAAGTTAATGGAATTGATCGCTCAAAACAATGGGAATTCAGCAGATAATACTTTAGGGAACCAGAACAAGCATGCTTAGAACCCTCACGATTGAAGGAACAAGGATAAGGAAGGTCACGATAATAATGCCAAAGGTTTCTTTGATGAAAAGGAGTACAAACAGGCTAAAAAAAAGGAACAAATGGAGGTCATAAGGAAATTGGCCATGGACATGGAAGAGGTCCGAACTTTTATGAAGAAAAAGAGAGCTGAGGGGTTCAGAGACCTAGAAGACATGAAGCTAATAGGAGAATACAATCTCTTGCCAAAGTTTAAAATGCTAGACTTTGCAAAGTTTGATGGAAAGGGAGACTCAAGGTCCTTCCTTAAGAGATACGTAACAGTAATGGGACCACTAGCCTCTCCGAAGAAATGTTCTTAAAGATGTTCATCTATTACATGGACAGTGAGGTAATGGAATGGTATATCCAACTGGAGAAAGCTATAAAAGAAGATTGGAACAAATTGGCTTAACAATTTGTCAATCGATATAAACACAACATTCAGTCAGAATGACTTTAAGGGATTTAGAAGCCACTTATCAGGAAGTTAATGGGACTTTTTCTAAATCCTTGGCTCACTGGAGGACCAAAGTAGCTAGAATGGTGAATCGACCGATGAAAAAGGGTGAAGTGAAGATGGCAATCAATGGTTCACACTATGCCATTAGAGAGAGACTTTTTGGCATCCCTATCAAAACTTTTGAAGATTTATATAAATTGGGTGTCCAAATTGAGGTTCCAAAAGCTCGACAAAAGAAGAACTTTCTAAAGAGAGACATGGGGAGTTTCAATCAAGTTGGTGAATTTGGCACCAATATTGAGGTAAAGGCAATCAGTTGACAACAGAAGTTTAGTTGATTGAGGTATCCTTTGTCTAAAATTTTTGCTAAGCTGAGGGCCGAAGAGATCTTGTGACCATTGCCACCAAGGAACCTTCCAAATCCATTGCCAAGGAATTGGAAACATCGTGAGAAAAGTGATTTTCAGACCGATAAGTGTACATGCCTTCACCATGATATCCAAAACCTGATTGATAGTTGCATAATCCCTGATGCAGAACAACAACAACTAACCATGATTTGCGTGATAGGCTCTTGGTTGACTAAAGAAAAAATAATGAAGTCCAATGATAAAATTGAATGGGTAGATAAGGCCAAAAAGGAGAGAATGGAGCAAGAGAAAAGAGATAGGAAAGAAATGGAAGAAGCAACAAGAGCGATAGGGAGAGATAGAATGAGCTAAAAGAGCAATAAAGGGTTAAGAAAGCTATGAGATTGATGGAGGAGCAAGAAAAAAGAATTGTAGAATTGTTGGGAATTTAGGATGAAATACCTAAATTGAAACGATCCACAATTTTTGGTAATGAAAGTGATGAAACACCAATAGAAACCAAGGTTGGGCAATGTCATGTAGACAAAGGAAAGCAAGTAAATGGTGGCTGCCAAAGGAACAAAAAAATAAGGAAGTGGATAACTTGGCCAAGAAAGGAAAATGTTCACAGAAAGTGGAGGTTATTGAGTTAGACAAAGACCAAATGTGGAATCTGAATAGGAAGATTGATAAGATAATTGCAGATATAGAGATATTGAAGTTACAAATGGCCCAACTAAAGGAGCTACTCATCCAGAAGCTGACTCTGTCATCGCTTAGATCATCACACCTATGAACCCCAAAAATTCACGGTGTTGCCGAAAGAAACCCAAGAATGGAGCAACCGCCATCAATGTCAAAGTAAACATTGCAAAACAGCACCAGAAGAGAGAATTTAGTAAGTTAGGGCGATCTTTGTCCTAAGTCTTCAAAAAACTTGGGGCTCGAACTATCCTTCTATCACTCACACTGCCAAGTCCTCTCACATCTAATCAAAAAAGCAATAAGTTTTGTGATTTCTATCAAATCCATGGCCACCTCACAAATGACTATAGCCAATTGCATCATGAGATATAGGATCTCATTGACAATGGTAGGATTATAGATCCTGAAGCTGAACAACCAAACACTCGCTATAACCTGACTAGCTCAAAATTAATGAAAGCAGTAGTGTTGAACTCCTCTGATCAGATAGTTTGTCCAAGGCCAAGGCAATCAAGTATGACTAAGGAATGAAGTTGTACTTAAGGGAGACTGTTAGTAATGAGTATGTTTTTAAGAACAATGTTCATTCTAAATTTAGAGATGTGATTTGCCTATTCGAGTTAAAACATATGAGTTATGTGGTCTTTCTGGTGATCAATATCCCATGATACTTGCTAGAAATAGACCATTGATAATGCTTGACATTGCAATGTTTGCATGGTTGATTCTTTTGCTAGTCGATTTTCATTCTTGATTTCTTCAACTTGATCATAATAGCCATGAATATGGAATCTTTTCACCACTTAGAGAAACTTTATAGGGTAACATGTTGACATCTCATAAGACTCTAGAACCCATTTGATCACCACTCGAGGCAAAATCTTAGGTTACACCAATATTAAGGAAATGATTTAGGCCTTCTTTGGATCGATTGAGCCTTTCCAAGCCAACCCATGAATGAATCATTATCCCTAGTGCACTCTATTGAGCTTGATTGAGCCTTTTTTCTGTCAAATCACTAAAGTCTACCTTAACACTGAAAATTTTTCCACTTAATACCTTTCACTTATAGCATATGGACATTCTAGGACAAACATCAAGAGCTATACTTACAAAGCGAGCAAGGATTTGGTAAAGTTTCCTATGCATTGCTCTGCATTTCAAAAATCAAAAAGAAAAAAAATGAAGATAAAGAAAAAAAAGAAAAAAGAAGAAAAGAAAAAACTAAAAGAAAGAAAAAAGGAAGAACATATGATTTGTCAAAGAACAAAGAGACTCAAAAAGTGTAAGAGTTGGCACTCTCAAGTCCTAAGATGATCCTGTGACTATGGGTGAGATAGCCTTACAAGTGTCTTGATCATACCCTAACCTTAGCCTCACATTACAAGCTATGTAAAGCCCTAATGATCCTTGATGTTAGTGATTAACCTATATTAGTGGAGAGTGGTGTGAAAAATGGGCCTATGGTAGTCCTTTTTGCTTTATTAAATTGATCACTAGCTTTTATTTGTATAAAGCTATCCAAGTTTCAAAAGGTGAAATATGATTGGCCAGACATACACACACGAAGAATCAAGAATGACATAATACTAGCACCAAAATAGAATTTCTGAACAATATAATGTTAATATATTCCCTTTGAGATATTGAATATGAAGAATCCTTAAGAAGGCCAATTATGAGTCAAATTGATTCGCAACACACATGTCTGGTGTACTTTAATGACTAATCGAAGCGAGAGACTAAGGGTTTGAGATTCATTGAGCCTAATGTGATGAATTCTATTTTGTTTTTGGACCAACAAAAGTTGGAAACCGAAGGCAAGTGATGAGCAAGAAGTATTTCATGCATTCATAGCATCCTATGCTAACACTTTGTTGGTGATTGGGCACCTTTCGTGTCATGCACATTGTGCTTGATATGTTGAGACACTTTAGGAATCCATCAAGGAGTACAAGCAAGTGAAGACATCTAATAACAACAAAATCTTTACACAAGAGGCAAGATTCCTCAATGGTTAGAGTGAAGAATAGGCATGAAGAATGCACAACAGCTTCGAAGAGAGCAATGTTGAGTGGGGAATGTCCAATTAGCAAAGATCACTTGCTTCTAGAAAGTGTCAATCTATTCAGGGCTTCAATTAAAGTTGCCTCAATTATCTCATGAAAGATATAAGAAATAATAGGGCATACAAGTGTGACATATGAGGAAGAGTTACAAAATGGTTGCCCCATTGATCACTACATGGAATTGGTCCTTCTTCACGAGCCTCGAAGTTATCTTGGTAGCTTTGATCCTCCAATGGACTAAGTACTTTGAAAAAAAAGGTCATTGGGCTTTTGGCGAGTCATCCCCAAATCCCTTAGGGTTACCCCTAATTGGGTATTATAGCGATATTGTTCCACGAACTATTCAGATAATTCCTCCTAATCTTCTCGAACTCTTTTGGTAAGGTCATGACACCATACTACTGCATCATCTTCTAAGGATAGCATGAAATACTTTAAAATGTACTCCTTTGTCAAAGGAGTGGCCAACATGACAATAGCATATTATCTCAAATGTGCCTTTGGATTGCCCTTTTCATTCAACTTGGGCAAATCTGGCATGCGAAACTTTGATGGCAAGTCACTATCTCCAATTAGGAAAACGTCATCTAGGTCTTTGCTTTCAACCCTTTCTTCATTAAGAGAGATTGGACCATCTCCATGTCCTTGAGCAACTACTTGACCGATTCGAGTTCGTTTTGGATGGCTGGGCCTTTCCCCCCATCTATGGCTTGGCTAGTCTCACCGTTGTCACCACCATTACCTTCAAGTGATGGCTAATTTGGGTGGTTAGGCCAATTTTGTATGTCTTCTGTGAGTTAGGCTAGTTATCCTCGGACTGCAGTGATGTTAGCCTACATTTGAGCCATCTCAACTTCATTGTTTGGTGTAGCCATTTCAGTAACTAATTCTTCTTGTCTTGTTAAGTGACCACCTTGTTTGGTGTTAATGCAATGCATGCATACATGGATGCATGATATGATGCATGCTCATACAAGGGCATAGATAGACTTTCAGCCTTCCAACCTTATTTCTCCCACACACGTGAGGTCAAGTCTCTTTCCTAGGATTTTTGGCCTCATTCCCAAGTCATCATCATGGGATGTGGGAATGGAAGATTTTCTCTCCTAATTATAACATACAAGTTGATGTTGGATTCTTCATGATTATCATAACATTGGCTCTATATGTCATGATAACCTTAACTCATGGCACATGCCCTATTTTATTCTTATATGTGATTCAATATGTGGCATTCGTTCATGGTTCCATGAAGTTTGAGTTAATGTTATTCTAATATGTAGAATTGACATCCATGGGCATGCATTTTAATATGGTTTTGGACATTCATCCTATTGAAAATTTCTAGATTCATCTATATGGGCTTGAGATTCAAAGGGTTCAATGATCTGGGTTTCTTCGAGCAACAAATGTCCCTTTAGGTTCTTCTCTTTTTATACTAATTCAATGGTATATGTCCAAAGGTGATGACACCAACATTATTCATCTAAAGGTCAAATGGAGCCAAAGACTTCTCATACCAATGCCAAACGGCTAGTTTAGGCATTTCGTGCTCATTGTGTACAAATATATAGTGATGTAAGGACTTAAAAATAATAAAGTAAGCTATTAGAATTTGGTATCCCAATCAGAATCAACTTCTCATATCCTTAGTGGAGTCGCCACTATGAATAGGGCTTTCATCCTACAAGAGTGTTTGGGACCAAAACACTGTGTCAAAGCCTCTTTTGAGACTTAATACAAACGTGTCGTGGGTTCGTCTAGAGAATAGAGTCGCCACCTAATTTTCTATTGAAAAAATGGATAATGGCAATTCGATCTCTCACATTGGGACCTAAACTACCCTTATCCATTTAGAAATGGGTTTGTGAAGCTAGGTACGAGCCTTCGGCCCACCCAGATATAAATTTGGCCTCCATTAGGAAATCCCAAATAAAAATAGCTACACTTTGTTGTATAGTCCATTAAATTGTTCATTTTATGCACACATTTCCAATTTTCTCTTTTTAAAGCACGCAAGGTGATTTTCAATCAGTAGCAATTGTATATTCATACAAAGAAGGAGGTGAGGAGAAAAGAGTTACATTTCCATCAAACATAAGGGATAAGGAATATGATTACATCAATTTATTATTCAAAAAATAAATAAGGTAATTTTACTTCTAAATTCTTCAACAATCACATTCATATCAAGGCATATTAGATATCTAATAAAAGCGCTCAATTCAAGATTCGATAAATAAGGGATTCCTCACCACCATATGTGAGTCTATTCCATATTTATCGAGCCTCTTTATGTATTTTCACACATACATTCAATCATATTCATCTAATCATGGCAATTAATTCGAAACAAATTCAATTAAAATCATAAATAAAGCCATAACCTAAAATCATGGCACCTCGACTTAGATTTGATAATTCTATCATGGTACTCTAACCTGTTCATATTACTTGTGATAAATCATGACATTTCTAGCCTAATCATAAAATATTCTAGCCTAAACATGGTTATCATGGCATATTCTAGCCTAATTCAATCAACATGGCAAAACATGGCGATTCTAGCCTAACTCAAGCAATCAAAATAAACATAGCAATTTCAACCAACCGAGGTAATTCTTAACTAATTTTATGCTATTTCCTAGTATGCTTCAAAAATAAATTTAAATCCTAATCAATGATCCTAATCATGTGCTCTTGAGCATGATTCTCAGCATTCGCTAAGAAAATAAAACCTTAGCATGATTCTGAATAAGGAAGAGAAAACGGACTTACCTTGACATGCTTATCCATCTCGCAAAACAAACAAGGATTAGAACAATTCATAATAATCCTAAACATGATTCTAAGCATCAAAATAATACCTAAACATACTCATTTTAAGTGTAAACAAATCTAAGCATGCTTATTCTAAAGCAAGAAAAAAAAAAAGAAAAGAGGAGGCAGAAGACGAGAACTGCTCTCAGGACATACCTTTTATGGATTTAGAGTAATAAAACGTCTAAAAAATTATTCAATTAGAAAAGACTCTTTGAATTCCAAGTCTGTCTTCATGAGGAAGAAGAGAAGATTTCTGTGTGCAAGCGAAAGTGAGGAGGGTGGGTGCTTATGTATAAGAGACGGTGTGAGTTGAAAAAGGAAGCATAAAAACAAAAGGGAAGGTTTTAAACAACATATGCCAAAAATACAAGAGGGAGTGTCGATCGGCTATGGGACTACCGGCCAATGGCAGGATAGCAGGTTGGCTATCCTACAACTACGGCTGATTATGACCTACTAAACCTTTAAACTTTGCATTTTTTCAATGTAGTCCTTTCTGACCTTCAGCCATTCAATCGCACATAACTCTTTTAGTTCAACTTCAATTTATGATCCATAAAATTCTGTGAAATCTAGATATTTGTAGCTTTACATATTATGGTATATGACTCATCATATTATTCCTCTTAGATTGATTTTTGTGATTTTTCAAAGTCATGCGACAATTTTCAAAGCCTTTAATCAGTTTCTTCTCGACTCTCTTCTTTTTGCTTTGAAGGTCACTTCAATCATTTTCATTGCTCAGCATTCATCTTAACTTCATCATTGAGCCTAAAAGATCGAGTATCTACAACTACTTCTGTTATCCAATTGCCCTCACATCATCAACCTTTATAAGATCGAGTTCCTTACCATTAGTGTGAGTCTACCCGGCCCAATCGGCATCATATCATCTCAACAAGAAAGGAAATAAAGTAGACATAATGGTTAGGATAATGATAAAGCAAGTAGGAGAGATGTTATTGTGAAGTGGCGAGCACATGTTAACGCAACTTGCCACACTGTCCGTTTGATTGCGATGTCTATTTATCAACTAAACAAAGTCCAATACATTTCGACGGATCAAGATGGATGCTATTCGTGGATTGAATAGCATCCATAAAAGTAATTTGGATAGTCATTCATGACTTAAACAGTATCCCTCAGATGGTAATAGAAATAGAGCAAGAGATAATTAAAAAAAAAAAGATGCAATAAGAGTAAAGTACGAAAATGTAAAGTGTTGTAATTTAAGTTACAAGAGTGTAAGTAAAGTACGAAAATGTAAAGTGTTATAATTTAAGTTACAAGAGTGTATGTAAAGGTGATAAAGTAAAAGTGTAACAAAGTAAATGAGTGATAAAGTAGATTATAGTAAAAGTGAAATACAACAAACTAAATTAGCACGAAACGTAAAATGCAGTAAAATAAAAGTACAATAAAGTAAATGGCAATAAAGATAAAAGTGTGATATAGTAAATAAGCATAAATAAAAGCGAAAAATATAAAATGGAATAAAATAAATAGTAAATATCAAAGTGGGGACATATTAGAGTGGTGGTTTCTCATCGGCCATTGCCGATCCGTCACCAGTATTTACCTAATCTCCATTCTAGATGCAAATCGTAAAAAACATAACAAAAATGATAAGACAAGAGAGAAAATGTTATGAATTGCCCTCAGACTATACCGAATACTGAGTGTTTATAGATTGTTGTTTGAAAACTAGTTGAAAACAATCGTATGTGTGTAAAGTTTGGAAATAGTGAGGGTAGTGTACTAGAACAGAGTGTTTTTACAAGAATCTCAAAGAAAGTGGATTTGAAAGTGTTTGAAAATAGGGGCTAGAAGGAATTTTGTAGAGTTGGCATAAGAAACGAGGCAAATAGTTGATTCGCCAAAAACTGAGAAATGGCCAGAATTTATAGAGGTTTAAGGGAGACATGCGCGCTTGTCTTCATGTGGTCACTCGCGTGTCCCACATGCCGGCACGTGTAAGGCAAACATGCCAGGCTCTCTTTCAGGTGCCAACCTTCTCTTTCAAGTGCAATTTGCATCTTTCAAGTGAACATCCTCTTTCTCTCTCGCGCAACTGTGTTCTCTTTCATGCGCGGTCTGATTTAGCTTTCAGGCACGATTTTGGGCTTCTTTCTAAGGGCTTTTGGGCTTTTTTCAGTGCAATTAGGTCTTCTCTTTTAGAAGTAGGAAATTTTTCTTTCAGGGGCGCTAACCCCGCACCGCTGGGAGGGGGCTTTAACAAGGTCGACCTGCATATGCATCAACAAAAGGTTTCGAAGCATCGAGGGCATAAGCACAACTTTTAATCAAGATCCCACTTTGATTAGTGTCTCTCAGGGCTTTATGTTTGTGGTTGGGTTTTTTGTTTTGGATATTTTCAGTTTGCTTTCAAATTAACAATCCATTTCACCCGATATTCTTCCTCAGTTATTGTCATTGGGCTTAAATCATAAGCATAAATTTTATACTTACAGTTTTACCCCTACTTTGAGGGGTTTATGGAACACAAACATTGACAATGTGTATTGTAAGCATACTTACCTTGTCAAGGCTAGATGTTTAAGTCCATTTGTTTGCACCTCTAGGTAGCTTGAATGGCCTTATCTTGGTATTGCGCTTTCACAAGGACTTATCTAAATCTAGATGCTTTCATCCTTGTATCTGTGCTTTCACAGGGGCTTGACTGAATTCAGATGATTTCATCCTAATGTCTTGTGCTTCATAAGGGCATTGACTAGGTTGAGATGCTTTTATCCTAATGTCTTATGCTTTCACAAGGGCTTTGACTGAGTTGAGAATGATTTCATCCTAGTGTCTTGTGCTTTCACAAGGGCGTTAACTGGGTTAAGATACTTTCATCCTGATGTTTTGTGCTTTAGCAAAGGCCTTTGACTGAGTTAAGAATGCTTTCATCCTATTGTCTTATGCTTTCACAAGGGCTCAACTGATTTGAGATGCTTTCATCTTGCTATTTGTGCTTGCACGAGGGCATTGCTGAGTCTGGATTTTTTCATCTTGGTGTTTGTGCTTTTGCAAGTTCTTGGCTGAGTTTGGATGCTCTTATCCTAGTGCCTGTGCTTTCATAAGGATGTTATTAAGTCTGGTTACTTTCATCTTGATTTCTTGTACTTTGATGACCATGGTTGCTAGTCGATCAAAAACTCGTTGAATTGATGTTTCTCTCCACTAGGAATTGAATGAGATTTGTTGTTCTCCTGACCATTCTTGATCTATGTTGTATTGCACTAGGATTTGATATCGTTGCTCTTTGATGTAATAAGTGGAATTTGTGGTTCCATTGGGAATCACATTATGAATTTATCTTGTTTGAGCATGAATCTATGTTCCTTAGGGATGTTGGTGTGAATCCAGGGACTTTGAGGGTATTTTGGTAGTCTGGTGATGCGAGGGTATTTTAGTAATTTTGGCATTATGGGGGTGTTTTGTTTATTGCGTAATATGAGGGTTATCTTAAATTTTGGTTCTAAGGTTTCTCTAAAAATTTAATTATGAAAGGGCTAAGATCATGGTACCTTGTGCTTTCACAAGATGTTGGGATTGATTTCTTCTCGGGCTCTTTTAGGCAAAGTCGTGTATATTTCCATCAGGTTGTGCTTTTTGTGGCTTCAAGACCGTTCTTAATTATGCCATATGGCGGCTCGAAGACCACTATCAGTCAAATTACGTCTCATGGCGGCTTGAAGGTTGTTAATATTTTTTACTTAATTGAAATATGATGCTCCACTGGGGAATTGGTTCAATGACCTGTGTCTTTCAACGATGTCTATATGATTTTTGCTCTGCTCGGGTATTTGGTTTAGTACTTACTTCAATGAGATGAGAATCTATATTCCATTGGGGATTGGATTGGATTTGTTGCTCCAATGGGGATTCTTGTCTACTCCATACTCTACTTCACTAGGGATTGAATATGGTTCAGTTCTTGAACATCCTGAGCCCCTTATGAATCTTGGTTCTGATGCAAACTCCTAAAGTTCCTCCACCATGCTTTCGATGTAAATTTTCGAGTTTCTTCGTTGAGGAATTCTTCAATCTGCATTCTTGTAATATTTGGCAGCACTTGGTCAGGCTCCCTTCTGATCCATGTTTCTCTGCTCATTGCATCTTCAAAGGTCAATTTTTTGTTGTACGCCGTTGTGAGTCTCACTACGATTCTCATTATGCATTGCCTCCTCTGGACTACATTCCCAAGAAGTTAGTCCTCAACTGGATTGTGCATGCATCATATTGTCATTGCTTGCAAAGGGGTCGATGCTCCCTCTTCTTTTGTTGCTACCACTTCAAGAAAACAAGGCATTTGCTAGACCCATTCATGGTGGTTTTTTAAAAACTGAAATAAATAGCTCTCCAAGCTATATATCTGAGTCGGTTTGGTAAACCGTCATAGCCCCCACAACAATCTCGCCCTAATCTACCCTTGACTCTCAATTTCCCTCTCTCTCGCCTCTTATCTCAAGTTCCCTCAAATTCAAAAACCCTATTTATTCTCTCTCTCACCTCTTCTCTAAGGTTCCTCCAACTTGAGAAACCCAAATTTCTTCATATAGTTTCACCCTACGTGCTTCTCAATCCCAAATTTGTGGCTTTGATTCACTTTTTTGCTCTGCTTATGATTGCCTCCAACTCCAATTCCATGCGCACCTCCATGCTTCCACTCTCCAATCATCTCTGCCACAGTAGTCTCCTCTGCTACGCTTTTAGATTCTCATGGTTATATTATTTATTTTATATAATCATCTCTGATATTTTCACAAAATTTTCTTGCCTTTGAACAAGTTTTTATTCCATTTTCCTTTTTTTTTCTTGTTCTGAAAAATATCCACTATTGATTTGATTAGGTTATAATTTTTGATGCGTTCGAAACTAGCAAGTATACTAGTCGCACAAGTAATAAAGTGATAAGTAGATATTGTTCCCACGAGGATTGATTCTAATTGAATTTGTTATTTTCCAGCAATAATAAACTAAATAGGGGGGGTTTTGTTGATTGATTAACTAAACTTAATACGAAAGCAAATGAAGAATAACACAAAGCAAAGTTAAATGGAGTGAAAAATAAATGAGAGACACTTGGTTAAGAGTTCATTCTCTGCCACAAGATATGAATTTGTGAATTAACCTAGAATTGTAATCCAATTACAGCATCGAAGTTATCAACCGTAGATAACAACAAGCTCTGTTATCCCAATCTTTCCTTAATTTGTTGTTTAATAAAACAAGCTCTTTATTTAATCTCTATCCATTAAACAACCTAGAACAAGCTCTCTAAGTTTAATTCAATAGAAGCATTACGATGAGAAAGATAGGTTGATCTAAGCAATAATCACACAAGTTCGGATTATTTAACCTAGTTTGTATTTTCCAATTGCAATCTCTGATCACAATTTTGCTACTAATGATTGGAAATTCATGACAATTACGGATCAAGATTTCTAATCTAGCAATAGACAACAACATATTATATTCATTTGGCCATTCCAAATACAATCAGTAAGCAATCATAAGCATTAGATATGGGAAAATACAAGCAACTTCAATTTGAGAATTGGATAACAATTTCTTACACAATCAACTCACAAAATCCATATCAAGGGCTTTGAAATCACCCTCAACCAATTCAGATTTAGTTACACATATTCAATCAGAATAACCAATACAATACAGAGAAATTCCAGAATTGAAAAGGAAAGAAAGAACTTAGCAAATTCTTTGAAAATCTTCTCTGTAGATGAATCTTCTTGGAATTGTAGTTCCTCCTCTTTCAAATTCTTCTTTCTCCTTAAAGAACTCCAAGGGATGAGAGAAATCCAGAAATGCAGCCTCCTCCCACGTTTTCCCCTCTTCAAGTTATGAAAATAAACCCTAAAATGTGTTTAAATACTCTGCTACAGTAACGTTCTACAGTGTCCCGTATTATACATGCTACAGTGATGTGTGGAATTACATTTCTACACTTCTTACACTGTCTTGATTACAACTTTCGGTACACTGAATGGATTCATAAACCGTAAATTTCTCCAAAAAGTAGACTTCGAGAGCTTTTCAACGGTATATGATATGTCATCGGGTTCATTGTATATCGATACAATTAAATCCGAGAAGATGGTTGACTAGCAGAGGTGAAAATGAAGGGTTTTACTCCATTTTTGTGCAAGTTGCTCCAAACCTCCTACAAACATCAAAACCACACAAAAACATAAAAATACCAAGGAATATAGCAAAGAAACATGGACGAATTGATATGAAAATGATATATAAATAGACACTTATCAAATTCCCCCACACTTAGCCTTTGCTAGTCCTCGAGCAACTACGATAATATGAAATAAAACTAAACCGAAACAGAATCAACAAAAAATTAAAACACACAAATGCTTCATCTTGCAAATAGGCCTCAAAGATTGTACTTATTTATAACCCAAGGAAAACTTCAAAATAATGCACTTGATCAAGAATTTTATCTTAAAGATTAGTTTCGCTTCATTTCAATTCCTCAAGTGTGTGTGTGTAGAGCCATTCGCACCTAATCACTTGTAACCCGGATGAGTTTATGCATAAAAATGAATCATATTTAATATTGAAGATGTGTGTATAAATGAACTCCATAGGCCTGCTTTTCAAGTCACTCTCCACTCATGTAGACATGCACAACACTAAGGATCGAGTAGGACTTTATTAAGCTTGTAACATTTGGCTTGGGTGAAGGTATGATAAAGGACAATAATTTGGCTCAAATCACCCACAAACACATAAATCATTCAAGACTATGTAGAGCTCAACCCTATAACACAACTTCATTTCAATTCACCAGGTTACTCCCCCAAACTTATTAAGAACACTCAATCTTTTTTTTTTTTTTTGCAGAAAACAAAAGAAAACTACACCTCCACACTTTGTTGTTTCATTCTTTTTAAGAACACTTAAGGGTATAGATCTCTTATTCTTATTCTTTTTTTCTTTTTTTTTTTATTACACTTCCCCTCCCCCACACTTAAACAACACATTGTCCTCAATGTGTAAGTACGTGGACGATAAGTACAGATTGGTTTTTTTTTCTGTTTTTTCTTTTTTTTTTAAACACAATAGAACTCACTTGTATTGCTCATGACACATCCCACCCTCCTCTAACTTCCCAAAACCAGAACATAGCTCAAAATTTAATTGTGAATGATCTACATGCTCATAGGTAAGGGATAAACTGTTTGGAATAAATTCATTTGAGGTTAGGAAATCTTTTAGTGAGTTAACAAAGAAAAAGGCTTACAAAAGCTCAAAGGGGTAACTAGGGATCAATTTCAGTCAAGGTTGGCTATTAAGGCTCAAACGGTCCAAAGATGGCCTAAATCATTTCCCCAAGTTGCACAGTCTAGGATTTCGCCTCGAGTGACCATCAAACAAGTTCTAGAATTCATTGAAATCTGAAGAAACATTTAAATTACATAAACTTCTCTAAGTGAACAAATAACTCAGTGATAATAGTTCAGTGCTCAATGTTGCGCAATGAATCAAAGGTAAAGCAAAAACCAATATACATTTCAAGCACACGGATCCATGCATCATTTATCATTTTCCAAGAGTTATTCTTAATTCAATCATTATCTTATCATCGACCCACAAAATGCAAGAAAAGAGGTACGTGGCGTTGTTACACCTGAGTCAAGATTGTAAATTTCAACAATCCTTAGGACCAGTAGCCCGCAGACTTAAGGTTTCCAGCCTATATACCTTTATTATGAAAGAACAAAACAAGAAACAAGACACTTCAAACAATATGAAATAAACAACTACAGATTTATTGAGAGAGAATGCGTTTCAAGAGTTAAGAAAACCCCATATTCTGCCATTCTCAGGTTTTTCCACAATTGTTTTTTTGAATCGAAACTGATAAAGAGAAAAACACATAACAACTCTAAATTACGCAAAACTAAACTCACTCATAAAATAACAAAGTTCAACAAGTCAGCAAACAAAAACAAGTTAGTTAGAATGGTTCTAAAAAGTTTAGAAGTTAGCCTCCTTATTCAGCCATTATGGATTGAAGAGATCCAGAATGCGTTTCAAGAGAACTTGAGCTTTTTAAGCCACCACTCTAAAAACCGAGATTAGAACATATTACCTGGGACGAAAGAAATAACCTGAAAAAGCTCAAAAGAAACGACATGAAAATCTCAAATAAACACACTAAAAAGAAAGCAAACAAAAACGAAGCAAACCAGCAAATAAAGATTACAGATGGAGGGTTAAATCCAGTTGACGCCTTTTGTTGCCTTCTCCAAACCAATTTATTCGAGACATTGTTGGATCAGGTGAATAGACGAATTCTTGTAGTTTGTCAATTAACTCTCCTGCAGTTGAAGCTGTAACCAGCATTTGCCTTGCTGACGGTGAGATTAAATTTTTTTCTACAGCTTGATCAAGAAAGGACAACAAACCATCAAAAAAATTATTAACATTTAACAAACCAATGGGTTTCTGATGGATTTTTAGCTGTGCCCAAGAGGTGATTTGAAATATCTCCTCTAATGTACCATAACCACTAGGCACAGCTATAAATGCATCGGACTTAACAACCATATGTGCAATACGCTCATGCATGCTAGAGACTTGTAACTCTTCCCCGATTGTGTTGCCTACGATATCTCGCACAGCTAATGGTTTAGGGATAATGCCGAGAACTTTACTTCCTCCCAAGGATGCAGCTGTCGACACACACCCCATTAAACCAAGACTACCCCCTCTATAAATCAAATGAATACCCCTCGCAGCTAATGTCCTGTCTCTTATACACATCTAGATGTGTATAAGAGACAGGCTAATGTCCTACCAAGATCAAGAGCTGCTGTGGTAAACTCTTCATCTTTACCAAATTGCGATCTGCAAAATACGCATATATTGCGGAATCGCCGAATTGGTGTTTTCTCCTTTTCTACCAGTGCTCTAATCTTGTGTAAGACACGTTAGATATTATGCTTTTCAATTGCAAGACAGGTTTATGGAATGACATATGAAAATATGCAGAATGTATATATACACCCATAAAACTCTCAAATTTTGACACATGGGGACATACTTTCGGTGGGGGTTGCTCGATGCAGATTTATCGCCCCAAGATTTGAAAAATGAGATATGCTTTCGGTGAGGTTTGACAAAATCTACACACTTGTCTCCCACGTGAAGCATGAAAAATGGAGATACACTTTCGGCGGGGGTTGACAAAACCCCCACACTTGTCTCCCACGTGAAGCATTAAAAATGGAGATACACTTTCGGTGGAGGTTGAAAAAACCTCCACACTTGTCTCCCACGTGTACTTATGCCATAGGGTAGTCATATGGTTTGTCAAAAAGAAAACTTGAAATTAAAACAAACAAAATCAACAAACAACAACAACACAAAAACAACATTGATAATCAGATCAAACGAAACAAGAAGAAAATAAATTCGACAACAACAACACACATTCAAATATACAAGTAGTTGTGATTGTGGCTCACATCTTCCTCTGGTTTTACGTCCAGTAACGGCTGAAACGCCTTCTATGAGTCTAGGATTTGCTTCCCATCCAGTTTTCTTATAAACTGGCAAACAGGGTCGTTTTTAGTCAGATTCCCTAGACTATAACACTGCAATTCATCAAGAAATTGTGTCCATAGATTAAGCAATTCACGCTGAACAAGTCCACAAGAATGTGACTCGAGAGTTAACAAAACATTATCCAGCGACTCATTACTCAAACCTTTATTAATAAATGAAAGTTTATCTTCTCTATTCCTGGACGCAAAACCTAATGAACGACAAGTCTGGTAACAAATCCATCTAGCACATTTATAACATACTTGTAACCTTTTCGCTCTTCGCCTCTTGGCGTAGTAGCTCTTTCCTAGACCAGGCATGTATTTTTCGAGATTAATGTCCGGCTCACCGGACAATCTCACCTTGGCTTCGATAAGCCATCGGATATCCGCAGGCAGATTTAAGAGCATCAGTACCCAAAGTCTAGTCATCCGTACTTTATAAATTTTAAACACAACATTTTGAGGAAGTGAAGAAAAATATTTATGAAGGTTCGACAAAAAGATATCGGCATCCATTGAAGAGAAGAAAAGGGGAGATATTACCGATAATGAGATTGAGTCTGTTCTTCTCCAAGATATGCACACTTCAAACCTTCAAGCAATGACATCAATTCTTGTTTCGGTGTTTCCTCAAGCTGTTGCACAAATGAACACAAAGTACAAAATAATCAAATTAAACAAAAGAAACGAAAAGAAAAGAAAAGAAAATAGAGACACATAAAAGAAATAAAAACACAAGAGCAAATGAAAGTCAAAACAAACAACAAAGCAAATAAGACAAATGGCAAAGAGAGATAAAACCTGATCAATTATAATAGCCCATGAGAGGAATCTCCTCGAAACACAAAAAGTGATCGTTACTACCTTCTTTTCTTTGTCTCTTTTTTATTTATGTTTCAAAAACATTGGGTTGCCTCCCAATAAGCGCTTGGTTTTACGTCCTCAGCCTGACGTTATCTGTCCTCACCCATCAAGATAAGTTGGCTCGTAGAGAGGTACCTCATCGATGTCCTGCATCACTGAATTCTCATAGTAAGGCTTCAACCTGTGCCCATTCACCTTGAATACTTTATCCGTTTTTAAGCTCTTGATTTCCACTGCACCATGGGGAAAAACATTAGTAATAACAAAAGGTCCAACCCCTCGAGATCGTAATTTACCTGGAAATAACTTGAGGCGAGAATGAAATAAAAGAACTTTCTGTCCCACTTCAAAATTCTTCCTGGAGATCATTTTATTATGAAATGCCTTAGTTTTCTCCTTGTAATTCTGGAATTCTCATAGGCATCATTTCTAAGTTCTTCCAATTCTTGCAGTTGAAGCTTCCTTTGTTCTCCAGTAGCATCCATCTCCCTGTTACAAAGCTTTACTGCCCACCATGCTTTGTGTTCGAGCTCTACTGGAAGGTGACATGGCTTACCATATACTAACCTATATGGAGACATACCAATAGGTGTCTTGTAGGCATTTCGGGCTAGGCCCAAAGTGCATCATTCAATCGTTAGGCCCAATCTCTTCTACTACTTCGGATTCACTGTCTTCTCGAGAATGGACTTGACTTTTCGATTTGAACTTCAACTTGACCACTAGTTTGTGGATGATATGCAGTAGACAACTTGTGAGTGATGTTGTATTTCTTGAGCAAGGCTTCAAATGATCTGTTGCAGAAGTGTGTCCCTCTATCGCTTATCATGGCTCTTGGTGTTCCAAATCTCACAAAAATGTTAGATTTCACAAAATCTACAACAACTTTAGAATCATTAGTTCTCGTAGCTCTTGCTTCCACCCATTTAGAAACATAATCCACAGCAAGTACAATGTAAACATTACCAAAAGATGAAGGAAAAGGACCCATGAAATCAATACCCCACACATCAAAAATCTCGACAATAAGTATAGGGGTTTGTGGCATTTGATTTTTGGCACTTAAATTACCTTTCCTTTGACAACGATCACAAGCTTTGCAAAATAGATATGCATCTTTGAACAATGATGGCCAGTAGAATCCACAATCAAGAACTTTCAAGGCTGTTCTTTTTGGTCCGAAGTGACCGCCACATGCATAAGAATGACAGAAGGTCAAAATTGAATTGAATTCAGATTCAGAAACACACCTTCTTATCACTTGATCAGAACAATGCTTCCATAAGTATGGATCATCCCATATGTAATATTTGGCAATGTTTTTTTATCTTGTCTCTTTGAGCTCGAGTCAAGTCATGTGGTAGCTTCTTGGTAACTAAGTAATTAACAATATCTGCATACCAAGGGGCTGCTACATGTAGAGATAGCAATTGTTCATCCGGAAAACTTTCTTGTAATGGCAGTACATCCTCGTCATGGACAATGCGACTGAGATGGTCTGCAACTAAGTTTTCACTTCCCTTCTTATCTTTGATCTCCAAGTCAATTTCCTGTACAAGGAGTATCCACCTGATAAGCCTTGGTTTTGCATCTTTCTTTGTGAGCAAGTACCTCAAAGTTGCATGATCAA
>SNVD02011619.1:0-56737 GCA_013180625.2 Boswellia sacra
GTGTCAAGATTGATTAAGAAAGTAAATATAACTCATATAAAATAAATAACATAAGATTATGACAAGTAAGCACATATCAAAGGGTTAGAAAATTCTTACTCTCATATCAAAGGTTTCACCCTTTCACCTTAACAAGAGAGAAATTAGCAAGACATTATAAGAGAGAGAACACAAAATGCAAGAAAAAGGAAATTCATTAATAACATTAAAGCACAAGAGAGAAACACAATACAAGATCCCAGCAAAGGCTAAGATGATCCAGCCAAGGCCAAGATGCCCTAATGGGTCACAAGGCACCTCTATTTATAGATAAATTCAGGGGCAAACTTGTCAAATTACAAAGGAATAATTGTCAAATATTAGATGCACCAACTTTAACAATTGGGGTAATTAGGTGAACCGACTTTGACCACCGATTTTGACCCTGAATTATTGTGAATTTTAATCACATGTCTCCATGAAACTCGTAGATATTTCTCTCAGCTTTCTAGAACATCTTGATTCATATGATTTGGATACGTATTCTGAGAGATATGGTCAAAATACTGAGGTACGGTCAGGCTGAGTCGAAACTGCAGATGGGTTCACTTCAAGCCCATTTTTGGTCCACTAAGAGCCCGAATTTGATGATACTTGTGAAATGCAATCTTGTAGATAATTTAATCATCTTTCCAAAACATTAATTTTTGAACCATTCGGATCTATAAATAGAAAGTTATGTCCATTTTACCGAACCTATAACAAAACCAAAATTAAAAGAAACTTAATTCCAAAGATGCAAAGACTACAAACATGCTTAAGTTGAGGAATTTAATGACACTATTAATGCAATATGATGAATTAAACTCTTATTAAGTATACATATTTAAGTGTTCATCACACCCTCCAACCAGCTTATTGCTAGTCCCTAGCAATTAAAGCGTTATTATTTAGAAGTGATTTATAGAATTTTACATCCAAGGTGATCATTATTGCACTCTCCTTTATTTTATCAAAATAAACAAACTCTCAACCATTTTTTTTTATGACTCATGTACCTTTCAGTCAAGATATCAATAAACCTTCTTTTTGTGCTCAGTCGACACATGACTATAGGGCTTATTTGAAAGAAGCCATATCGGTTCTAATATTTGTTAAGGCTAACAACTGTAGGTAGGGGGCATTCATTTATTTTATATATATGTTTTTTTTTGAAAGAATGCATCTTTAACCCATGTAGCGAGCCTTAGGCTAATGACTCCAAGACCAGTTGGCCTTAGGGCATTAGGTGTTAAGACACCCCTTCGAGCTTAACGACTCGGGTTGCCGATGCTTTATTTTTGCTTAGAAACTTGTGGATAGTGCAAGGTTCAATCCCATTAAGCTTTCTCCTTAATCCATGTAGCGAGCTTTGAGCCAATAGCTCCCAAACCAATTGGTCTTAGGGTATTAGGTGTTGAGGCACCCCTCGGGCTTAATTGCTCGAATTAAGGAGGCTACGAGACCAAACTTACCCACAATTGCTCTTTTTTTTTTTACCTCTTTTTTTTCACCCCTTTTTTTTTTACTTTCCCCTTCCTTTTGTTGTTATCCTAAACAAAATTAAAGAACTCAAATATTGCAACATTTCATTTCGCCACCCACAATCGTGCATCAAGGTATGTGTGTGTGTGAAAAAAGGTTCATGAATACTTGCTTAACGAGTACATAAGCACACAGTTTATTAAATGATAATGTTGTGAGAGTTCATAGATTTGAATAATTCAAAGTGAAATGAATAAGACCTCCTTGTTATAAAATTCAAAAATCAAGACTAAATAAAATCAAGTTAGCTAAAATGAGTTCACAAGATCAAAATAAAATGACAAATTGGTTAGAATGGGTTTCAAGAGTTCAAACTGGCCCTCCCTACTCTGCCATTCCTGACCCAGAATGCGTCTCAAGAGGATTTGAACTCCTTACACCGCACTATGAATCTAATTACTAACTCGCTTTTTTTTTTTTTTGCAAGAAAAAAGAAAATTCAAGACACACTTATGTCTACTATCCTTCCCCCCAAACCAAATGAAACATTGTCCTCAATGTTTAAATGTAGAGAGATAAAAGTATAGAGACACTTACTGAAGTTTTTTATTAAAGGGAGGACGACCGTGAAAGACTAATAGAATTAAAATGCTACAAATAAAATGTAAAAGACAAGGAAAATTTAAAAAATTTGATGCGCACACAGCATATGTTATAGGTAGTTTGACTGTGGCTCACACTCCTCTGGTTTTACGTCCAGAAACTGGCTCTTAATACACCTGTATATGAGTGGGGGGAATATGACTTCCCCATCCAGTTTTCTTATAAACTGGCAACGGGTCGTTTTGAGGCAGATTCCCAAGAATATGAAAGAAAATGGAGAAAAGAAAAGAAAGAATGCAAGGTGAGCAACAGTTTTTAGGGAACTGAAAAACCGACTTTAAAAGCTTTTTTATGGGTAAAATATTCGCCATACTTGACCGGAAAACAAAATGCAAACACCCACAAATAAAAATAAAAGACATAAAATAAAAATAAGAACAAAAATAAGAAACGATGAGCAAAAAATCAAGAATAAAAATGAAAATATGACACAAACGGATAAAATTTGGTTAGTCGTGAAAAAAGGCCAACAGAGGAATCTCTTCGAAAGTAATTTACCACGGTAAAAAATATGCCATTGAGATGGTACCTCTCTTTTTCCTTTATTTGTGAGAATGGAAGAGATTACCATTGATTGAGTTTGTTTGTCCTTGAGGCATGCATTCTTGGGTGTGGATGTTTCTTCCTGCCTTTTTTCAAAGCATGGCTCCCAACTCTTAATCTGCTTCACCTGTACAAAATCAAGCAATGAGAATTCTTTAGAAGTAATAGGCTCTAGTTGCATATTTGCTTCAAATGAACTAGTTAACCCAATTTTCTGAAGGACTTGAAAAATTCTCATTTTGGATATAGTCTTCCACGTTAATCTTATTAGCTTCCTCACATTCATGCTTGAAAAATTCAGTATTGTCGAAATTTTGGTTGTGTTCATTTGCATGATGACCATGAGGGCACTTAAATGAGGAGTTTCGAATCTCTTCCTTGTTAGGTGTAGGTTTATTAACCTTTTCCTTACCTTTTAAGATTGATTCATCATCTTTCTCATAAGGGTTAAGAATATGTTCTTTATCAACCTTACCATCATGAAGAGTACTTACCGAATCTCCGTTTGAATATTGGCCATTTGGATTACTCACATGTGGATTGATGAAGTTTAGCTCTAATTGAGATGGAAACTCACCTGTCTCATGAGTATTAAGTGCAAATGCAAGTATTTCAAGAGCATCATTCAAGTTTGCCATAGTTTGAGCAACTTGACTATTAAAAGCCTCTTGCTTTGCAATGAATGAATTCAATGTTTCTTCTAGATCCTCATAAGATGCATGATCATGAGATTTTTGAAAATTTTGAAAGGAAGGTTGATAAAATTGTGCATTATTATCATTCCTCAAATCAGAATTCAAGTGATTTTTCCATTCAAAATTTTGTGAGTAAGGATTAGGATTTGACCTTTGGAAAGTGTTTAAAACATTGGTTTGGTCATGGAGACTTTTTCTAAAGGTAGGCACCCTTGGGCAATCATCCGTTGCATGATCACTAGAATTACAAGTGTAACAGACAATTTCTTGCATAGACCACATTTCTAAATCCTCGACTTCTCTAGTTAGGGATGTAAATTTAGCATGAAGATCATGATTCTCCCTAAAGTTATAAAGTTATAAATGCCTCTACTAGATGTTCTTGGTACCTTGTAGGTGCCAACATTATTCCAATTTTGGGCATGTTTTGCTAGTAAGTCTAGGTAATCCATGGCTTCATTAGGGTCTTCATTTTCAAATTGTCCATTACACATTAATTCCACCATTTGCCTAGCTTGATGTGTAGGACCTTCATAGAAAATTAAAACTAGTTCCCATGTTTCCAAACCATGATGAGGACAAGTATTAAGCAATGCTTTATACTTATCCCAACATTGGTAAAAGGTCTCTCCTTGTTTTTGAGTGAAATTGATGATTTGCCTTTTGAGAGAATTTGTTCTATAGGGAGGAAAGAATTTTTTAAGAAATTGTTGTTGCATTTCATCCCATGACCTAATAGATCCTGACCTAAGAGTTTGTAGCCATGTTTTAGCTTTATCTTTCAAAGAAAAAGGAAAAAGCTTTAATCTAAAGATGTTTATGCTACAATTTAGGTCACTATATGTGTTACAAAACTCTTCAAATTCTCTCAAGTGCAAATATGGGTTTTCAACATCTAGGCCATGAAAGTGAGGTAAGAATTGAATGAAATCTGGTTCATGGTTGAAATATATTACATCATGAGGGAAGACTATGCATGATTGTGTACAAGTTCTCATAAGATTCATGCCATCCATTTATGTTCTTAGTTGGGTTTGAACATGGTATTATTTTTTTTTTTTTCAAAGAAGATGAGTGGCTACTAACAATTCTAGCAACTAATGCAAAGAGAAAGAAAAGATGAACACATGCAAGAAAAATAAAAATAGAAATGGGGAGAGAAAAGATGAACCATGCAAGAAAAATAAAAATAGAAATGGGAAAAGAAAATACTTACAATTTTGTACGCCAAACTTTACCTTCCCCGGCAACGGCGCCAAAAACTTGACACATCCGAAAAAGGATTGTCTCCCAAGTATAGGAGTGTCGAAGTAATAAAACCCGGTGAGACCAGGGTCGATCCACAAGGAATGGGGATTTTAGCGCTACAAATTATAAGCTAAGCAAATACGATATGATGATTCAAAGATATGACAAGATAATATCATTAATAGATGAGAATAATTAAAATACGCAAGAAATTAACACAATAATAATGATAGCTAAGATTAGGGGATCCGCCCTTGATAATTCAAATAAGGATAAACAACCCATTTTAGTTATATGAATTATATTTGCTTCGTTACCAATATTTATACCACTTCTTGTAAATGGGTTCAAGCATCCAATGTGCCAATCATCCATATGTCTACAACAAATCAAGGTTCCTAACTAGATTCGTGTCGGTAAGGAAGAACCATACATCATCTAGAAAGGATCCAAGCATTTGATGTGCCAAGGATTGTCGACAATGGATCAAGACCTCCACTTTACGAGTGGTGTCAAGATTGATTAAGAAATAAATATAAATCATATAACAATATAAGATTATGATTATTAAGCACATATTAAGGGTTAAGAATCCTTACTCTCATATCAAGGGTTTCAACCCTTTCACCTTAGCAAGAGAGAAATTAGCAAGACATTATAAGAGAAAGAACACAAAATGCAAGAAAAAGGAAATTCATTAATAACATTAAAACACACAGAAACACAATACAAGATCCCAGCAAAGGCCAAGATGCCCTAATGGGTCACAAGGCACCTCTATTTATAGATACATTCAGGGGTAAACTTGTCAAATTATAAAGGAATAATTGTCAAATATTAGATGCACCAACTTTGACAATTGGGGTAATTAGGTGAACCGACTTTGACCATCGATTTTAACCCTGAATTATTGTGAATCACATGTCTTCATGAAAGTCTTAGATATTTGTCTTAGCTTTCTAGAACATCTTAATTCATATGATTTGGATACGTATTCTGAGAGATATGGTCAAAATACTGAGGTACGGTCAGGCTAGGTCGAAACTGCAGATGGGTTCACTTCAAGCCCATTTTTGGTCCACTAAGAGCCCGAATTTGATGATACTTGTGAAATTCAATCTTGTAGATAATTTAATCAGCTTTCCAAAACATTAATATTTGAACCATTCTGATCTATAAATAGAAAGTTATGCTCATTTTACCGAACCTGTAACAAAACCAAAATTAAAAGAAACTTAATTCCAAAGATGCAAAGACTACAAACATGCTTAAGTTGAGGAATTTAATAACACTATTAATGCAATATGATGAATTAAACTCTTATTAAGTATACATATTTAAGTGTTCATCATTGTGGTTACAAACGCTCTGGCGGGATGAAAGCCTTGTTCACAGTGGCGACTCCACTAAGGATAAGAGAAGTTCATTCCGATGAGAATACTAAATTTTAATAGCTTATTTTGGTATAATGAGTCATTGCATCACTACACTTTTGCATACAATGAGCACGAACTACCTAAACTAGTCATGTGGCATTGGCATGAGAAGTCCTTGGCTCCATTCAACACCTAGACAAGATGTCGCCACCTTTGAGCACATACCATTGATTTGGTATAAAAAGAGACCAGCCTAAGGGGCATCTCTCGCTCAAAAGAGCGTAGACCATTGGACCCTTAAGACTCAAGCCCATGTAGATGACTCTAAAAATTTTCAATAATATGAATATCCAAAACCTATGTTGAAATGCATGTCCATGGATGTAAATTCCCCATGATTAGAATAACATCAACTCAAACCTCATGAAATTATGAACGAATGCTATATATCAAATCACCCATAAGAACAAAATGGTGACATATGCCTTG
This sequence comes from Boswellia sacra, assembly GCA_013180625.2. Classification (NCBI taxonomy): domain Eukaryota; kingdom Viridiplantae; phylum Streptophyta; class Magnoliopsida; order Sapindales; family Burseraceae; genus Boswellia; species Boswellia sacra. The sequence goes on from SNVD02011619.1 coordinate 6,518, forward strand.
AGTTAAGGTTATCATGACGTTTAGAAAGCCATGTTATGATAATCATGGAGAATCTAACATCAACATGTTTGTTAGAAATAGTTGAGAGAATCTAGCATTCCATATCCCATGATAATAATTTGGGAATGAGACCAAAAATCCTAGGAATAGAAACTCGACTCTATATGCGTAGGAGAAACAAGGTTGGAAGGCTGAAAGAATGTCTATGCCCTTGTATGAGCATGCATCATATCATACATACATGCATCCATGCATGCATGGCATTAACACCTTTGTTCTGTAGTCATCAGAGCTTGGGTTAGATGAGGTGGTCATTTGATAAGGCAAGAAGAACCAGTTGACAAAATGGTCACACCCAACAATAGCAACGAGATAGTTCAAATAAGGGCTGACATCACCGCACTCTAACAACAAATGGCCTAACTCATTGAAGCACTTCAAACCAGGTCTGACCGTATGAGCCGACCACCACCCAAGGGTAATGGTGATGGTGATGATGAGACTAGCCAAGGCAAAGATAGGGGAAAAAACCCAATCAATTAAGAAGAGCTCGAATCAATCAAGCAGTTGACCAAAGACATGGAGAAAGTCCAATCTCTCTTGAAGAAGGAGTTGAAAGGGGTCAAAAACCTAGACGATATCTTACTTATTGGAAACAACAATTTGCCGCCAAAGTTTCGCCTACCAGACTTGCCTAAGTTCAATGGTGAGGGCAACCCCAAGACGCACTTGAGACAATATGCAATTATAATGGCCACCACTCCTTTGTCAAAAGAGTACATCTTAAAGTACTTCATGCTATCCCTAGAAGATGATGCAGTAGTATGGTACCATGATTGCCCCAAGAGAGTTCGAGAAGATTGGGAGGAACTTTTCGAACAATTCGTAGAGTAGTACTGCCATAACACCCAACTGAGGGTAACATTGAGGGACTTGGAGACTATGTGTTAGAAGCCCAACAAGACCTTTTTAAAGTATCTAGTTCATTGGAGGGCCAAGGTCGCCAAAATGGCCACCAGGCCTACAGAGAAGGACCACGTTTGCATGGTGAGTAATGGAGCCCATACCTTCACCAGTGATAGACTGGTGGGCTTCCCCATCAAAACTTTTGTAGGCCTATATGATTTGGGCATTCAAATAGAAGATTTGGAGGCCAGACATAAAAGAAGTACCAATAACTACCCTATAAGAAGTTAGGGGTAGTATCACCGCGCTAGTGGGTCAAGCACAAAGCACGTAGAGGCGAAAGTGGTCGCCCAACAAAGGAAGTTCAGTCGTTTGGGAAGACCATTATCCAAGATCTTTGTAAGATTGAGAGTCGAAGGGATCTTACAGCCATTGCCACCAAGAGAGCTTCCAAATCCACTGCCAAGGAATTGAAGGCATATTGAGAAGTGCAAATTCCACCAAGTGACCTATCACAAGACTGATGATTACACTCACCTTCTATAGACACTGAATTTTTTAGGTTTGATGAAGGAATGAAGATGAATGTCGAGCAAAAAAAAATGACCAAAATGCCTTTGGGGGCCGAGAAGGAAAGGTGAGAGGGAATTGATAAAACATCTTAAAAACTGACATGTGAATTCAATAAATCACAAAAAATAATCGAGGAAGAATTTGATAGTGAGTCGTATACTGTTGTAAAGCTACAGATGTCTAGTTTTCATAGCAATTTATGGATCAAAAATCAAAGTTGAACTCAAAAAGTTATGAGTGATTGAATGGACAAAGGTCAGAAGGGACTACATTGAAAAATTATGAAATAAGAATGGCCGGTGGTTGGTGGCACTGTTCATCCTGCTATTGTTCATAGGCACTGTTTATCTGAATCCCACATTGGTTTTTTATCACATTTTCACTCCAAGAAAAGCCTATATAAGCACACCTTGACCACAGTTTCCAAGGCATCTAGAAATCCTCTCTCTCTCTCTCTCTCTCTCTCTCTCTCTCTCTCTAGGACACACTTGTGAGAATTTCGAGGAATCCTTTCTAGTCTAATATTTTTTTCGGGCATTTTATATTGCTCTAAAACCTGGAAAGGGTATGGCCTGAGAGTAATTTTCTCTTTTCCCTCATATTTTCTTTTTAATTTTTCTTGCTTAGAATTAAGCATGTTTAGGTTTATTTATGCTTAGAATAAGCATGTTGAGGATTTATTTTGACACTTAAAAGCATGTTTTGAATTTTATATAATTGTTTAATCCTTTATTTGTTTTACAAGGTGGAAATACTTATCAAGGTAAGTCATCCTTCCTTTCCTTATTTAGAAACATATTTAGGAGTTTACTTTCATTGCAAATGTTTAGAAACATGTTTAGGAGCATATGATTAGAATCATGCTAGAAAAGACTTATATTTGCTTTGATGTATGCTAGAAAATAGCATAGAATATATAAGAATTACCATGTTAACCCTTGAATGCTTTGATTGAGCTAGAATAGCTTTGATTGATGTTAATTGCTTGAATTAGGCTAGAATTGCCATGTTTAGGCTAGAATGTCCCATGAAGGCCTTGCTTAGGCTATAAATGCCATGAAATTTTGAATTAATATGAATTATGCTAAAATAGCGTGAGGTAGAATGCCATGATAGAAGTCATCAAATCTAGGCCAAAATGCCATGATATTTGATTATGGATCTATATGAATTATGAATGCATGGAATATTTTTATTATTTTATTGTTGAAGAACAAATTATGTAATCCTCTTCTTATTCTCCCATGTTTGAAAGGAAATATAATCTATTCTCCTCCCACTTTCTTTGTATAAATATACATCTGTTTTGATTGAAAAATCACCTCATATACCTAATAAAGATAAAAACGAATAATGTGTGCACAAAACGAACAATAATCTAAGCGAACTAACTAAATTTTTATTTGATTTTTCCCAAGTGGAGGTCAGATTTACATCCGAACGAGTCGAAAAGAATTGTACCTAACTTTCCAAAACCATCTCTAAAGGGATGAGGGTAGTTTAGGGCCCAAAGTAAGAGATCGGATTGCCCCATTCATTCCCAATTGAATAATTGGGTGTCGACTCTACTCTCTAGATATGCCCATGGCTCGTTTGTGTTCCCTTAAGTCTTGAAAGAGGCTTTGACACAGTTTTGTGGTCACAATTGCTCTAGTAGGATGAAAGCCCCATTCATACCTTTATCACGAGATTCAAGATTTGATCGACAAGGGCCAGATTCCTGATCCAAAGATGCATGAGCCCAATACAAGAAGCAATGCATTACCCAACTATAATTGGATACCTCCTCCAATGACTAACATGATTGGGTCGAGCTTAACTAAGGAGCAAGTCATGAACTCCTTTGAAAAAAGTAGATTGAGCAGGGCTGAAAGAGCCAAAAGAATGGAGAAGTCCAAGCTTGAACAATAAGAAGGGTCCACTAGAAAGGTGGCCACGAAGAAGAAGCCTAAGGTCAGAAAACCATAGCTGAAAAGCCTAACGAGATTATTGAGAGTACGAAAGATGAGCCCATTCCTTTGGCAACCAAGATCTACACCAATAAGGGTGGATGGAATAATATTGCAGTGAAGACAGCCAAACAAAATTTGGATCTTGAATTTGTGTGCCTCAATGACCAAGACGAGGACAAGCCACAAGAAATAAAAGAAGAAGAAGTTAAGGTGACCTCCACCAAGAAGAAGTCCACATCATTGAGTACGTTTGTCAAAAAGTAAATGGCTAGAAAAGGGGCTAGAAGAGGCCCACCACCTAGAAGACTCAAAGTGAAGAAGGGTAGCGAAGCTAGGAAAGGGAAGCAAGCTGAGAACCTTGTGAGAAAGAAAGTTTGCCTAGAAGGTGTAAAGAAGTGAGAGTCATAGGAATTTAGGATGACAGTCCTAAAGTCAAGACCCTTCTAAACTTTTGGGCTGACTTTAATAGTGATAAAGAAAAGGGAGTAAGAGTCAGAGGAGAAACGCTGAAGGGCGAGAGTGAGAATGTCTAAGGAGTGAAAAAAAGTGGGAGATTTTACAATAAGAAGGAGAAAGAGAGAACAAGCATAAAGACTATCGAAAGGGACAAAGAAGTTGCCAAAGAAAAAACCAAGGAAGAAGAAGACGACCAAGTCATCAAGCAATTAAAGAAGACCCAAACGAATGCTAGCATTTGGGATTTGTTGATATCATCCCAAAAGCATAGAGAAGCCATGGCGAGGGCTTTGGCAGAAGTAAAAATATCAATGGCTACCACTTCGAATGAAATGTTAACTGCCTTGACTGGAAAAGAACCCAAAGGGGTAAATGAAAAGGTGTAATCACCTTCACCGATAAAGATCTAATTTTGAAGGAAGGAATCATAACAAGCCATTATTCATCACCATAGAGATCGGTGGGAAGACGTCCCTTTGCATCATGGTGGATGATAGATCTACTATCAATATTATGCCAAAGAAGATTTTGCACAAGTATGGGGTCACTGAAGATGAGTTTGAGCCTTGTGAGATGGTGATCAGGGCCTATGATGACTCGAAGAGAAGCGCCATTAGGATCTTCAAGGCGTTAGTAAAGACTGGGCCAATTGAAGTAATGATAGAATTTATAGTTCTTGACATTCCAGTCACCTTTGCTGCTTTATTGGGACAAGCATGGTTCCATCCACTTGGTGGAGTCCCTTTCACACAACATCAGAAGATCCTATTCAACATGGATAGGGAGATTGTGACATTCCTATAGCTTCAACTATTACACCAACTGCCTTAAGTGTGAAGGTTGGAGAGACACCTTAGATGGGAGGCTTTCACGTAGCCATGATTGATGTAGTCAGCCCAATTATCATTAGGATAATGAAGAAACAAGGGTACTTGCTAGCAATTGGGCTTAGGAGGAATGGACATGGTTTACCATCCTTTCCAAATTTCAAGGGCCAAACTTCTAGAAGAGGTTTGGGTTATGAGTCCGATGGGGAAGAAGAAGACTTTGAGCCCAAGAAGAGGAGATTCATCAAGTTCGTCAAAGCCTAAGATGCGAAGTATGTGGGAGTTGCTAAACCATGGGTTTTCAAGGGAATGTTAAAGCCAAAATTTGAGATTTTCAAGGATATCCTTCAAGTAGAAATCTCCGAGGGGAATCATTTTGTCGAGGAAATGGAGAAGATGGCCATCAAGGAGAAAAAGCCTCATGATCAAGCACCACCAATGGACCCATCCATTAACTTGCCGCATTCATCGAGGAAGGAATCAAAGATGCTAATGAACACTTAAATATGTATGCGTAATAAGAGTTTAGTTCATCATATTGTATTAATAGTGTCATTAAATTCCTCATCTTAAACATATTTGTAGTCTTTGCATCTTTGGAATTAACTTTCTCTTAATTTTGGTTTTGTTGCAGGTTCGGTAAAATGGGCATTAATTTCTATTTATATATCAGAATGGTACAAATCTTAATGTTTTGGAAAGCTGATTAAATTATCTACAAGATTGTATTTCACAAGTATCATCAAATTCGGGCTCTTAGTGGACCAAAATGGGCTTGAAGTGAACCTATCTGTAGTTTCGCCCAGCCTGACCATGCCTCAACACTTTAATTGATCTAGAAAACTGAGAGAAATATCTACGACTTTCATGAAGACATGTGATTAAAATTCTCAATAATTCAATGTCAAAATCGGCGGTCAAAGTCGGTTCAACTAATTACCCCAATTGTCAAATTTGGTGCATCTAATATTTGACAATTATTCCTTTGTAATTTGACAAGTTTGCCTCTGAATGTATCTATAAATAGAGGTGCCTTGTGACCTATTAGGGCATCTTGGCCTTGGCTAGGATCTCTTGTAATTGTGATTTTCTCTCTTGTATTTTAATGTTATTAATGAATTTTCTTTTTCTTGCAATTTGTTTTCTTTCTTTTATAATGTCTTGCTAAATTATCTCTTGCTAAGGTGAAAGGATGAAACCCTTGATATGAGAACAAGGATTTTCTAACCCTTGACATGTGCTTAAAATCATAATCTTGTGTTGTTTATTTTATATGATTTATATTTATTTTCTTAATCAATCTTGACACCACTCGTAAAGTGGAGGTCTTGATCCATTGTCGATAATCCTTGGCACATTAAATGCTTGGATCCTTTCTAGATGTCGTATGGTTCTTCCTTACCGACACAAGTTTAGTTAGGAACCTTGATTTGTTGTAGACATATGGTGATTGACACATTGGATGCTTGAACCCATTTACAACAAGTGGTATAAATATTGATAACGAAACAAATATAATTCATATAACTAAAATAGGCTATTTATCCTTATTTGATATATCAAAGATGGATCCCCTAACCTTAGCTTTCATTATTATTGTGTTAATTTCTCTTGTATTTTAATTATTCTCATTTATTGTTTATGAACTTTTTCTTTACTTATATTTGTTGATATTATCTTGCCATCTCTTTGAATCATCCATATCATATTTGCTTACTTTATAGTTTGTAGTGCTAAAACTCCTTCCTCGTGGATCGACCCTGGTCTCACCGGGTTTATTACTTTGACACTCCTATACTTAGGAGACAATCCTATTTTCAGATTTGTCAGATGCATTTTATGAGGTTGTATTTGTGCCCAACCTCTTTGAAAAAGCGAAAATTGTTTATTTTTCTAAATTTAATGCAATAAAGAATCAGTTTGCTTACTTGTGTGATGCCTTTCCTAATGGCATTGTGCAACATAATTTTGTATTTCACTAGCATATTTGACATCCATACCATTCAAACTCACGACATCAATCTTGGTACAATCGAAAAACCCAAGAATATATGCATTGCACTTGATACAACTCATGAAGAGATAGAGAGATTTGAGAAATAACTAAAAAAACATGAAGAAGTCTTTGCCTGGGCTTATGATGACATGCCTAGAATAGAGAGAAGTATCGCTGAGCATACGATTCCAACATATCCGAACATGAATTTGGTCAAGCAGAAGTTGAGAAGGTTGAGAGTGGAATGTGCTCAAAAATCAAGGAAGTTTCCAAGTAGATTGAAGCCAAGTTTTTAAAAGTGGTGAAATATCTAGAATGGTTAGCCAACATCGCGCCACTATCGAAGAAGGATGGAAGGGTCTGAATGTGTGTAGATTATCAAGACTTGAATAAGGCCTCACCGAAGGATGATTTTCCTTTGCCTCACATTGATGTGTTGGTGGACAGCTCTGCCACCAATGTGATGTTTTCCTTTGTATATGGGTTTTTGGGATACAACCAAATAAGGATGGCTAATGAAGACAGGATGAAAACGACCTTCATTACAGAATGGAGAACCTACTGTTATAAGGTGATGCCCTTGAGGTTGAAGAATGTAGAGGCAACTTACCAATGAATGGTGATGACATTGTTTTATGACATTATGCACAAAGAGATAGAAGTATATGTGGATGGCATGATAGTGAAATTCGAGACTCGAGAAGGTCACTTTAAAGCTTTAGACAGATTCATAGAAAAGGTGAAGAAATACAAGCTATGACTAAATCCGAAGAAGTGTGTCGTTGGAGTCACCTTAGGGAAGTTGTTGGGTTTGTAGTTAGCAAGAAGGGGATAGAAGTAGATCTGAGCAAGGTTAAGGCGATTATAGAGATGCCATCGCTCAAGACAGAAAAAGAGGTTCGAGGATTTCCTAAGAAGATCCAATATATCAGTCGGTTCATAGCCAAATTGACGACAGTTTGTGCACCAATATTCAATCTTCTAAAGAAGGATCAACCGATAGAGTGGAATGATCAGTGCCAAAATGCATTTCAGAAGATTAAGAAGTACTTGTAAAATTCGTCGGTCTTGAGACCACTAAGACCTGGCAAGAATTTAATTTTGTACTTGACTCTTGAGCAGGAGGCCATAGGTGCTATGCTGGCACAAGAAGATGAGAATGGTGTAGACCATGTTGTCTATTATCTTATCAAGAAGTTGCTATCTCACGAGATGAAGTATAGCTACATGAAGAAAACATGCTTAACCGTGGTTTGGCTCTCAAAGAAGTTGAGGCACTATTTTTAGTCTTATAATATTAAGGTTGTCTCAAATGAGGATTCGATAAAGTATTTTTGCGGAGCACCATCATTGTTAGAGAAGCTAGCAAGATGGCTGGTCTAGTTGTCAGAATTTGACATTGAGTATGTCACCAAGAAAGTGGTGAAAGGAAGAATAATAGTAGCGTTTTGGCCATGAATCCGATCGATAATGATGAACCATAGGAGTTGGAATTCCTAAATGTTCGATAATCATAGCAGTGGATGGAGGATGTTCTTTGACAGAGTTATCAATCAAAATAATGTTGGAATATTAGTCATTCTAGTATCACCAAATGGAATCATTTTGTTTGCTAAGAAGTTGGAGTTTAGAATCACCAACAGCATGGCTGAAAATGAAGCTTGTGCCTTTGGTTTAGAAGTTGGGATTGCAATGGGTATTGATGAAATAGAAGTATACTGGTCATCTCTCAAGCCAGTGAAGATTGGGATCTACGGGAAGGAAGATTGAAACCTTAAGCACATCAGAAGGTTGGTTGGGCGGTTCAAGCAGTGAATCTTTACCCATTTTCCCATAAATGAGAATCAGATGGCTGATGCTTTAGCCTCCTTGGCATCAGTTTGGATGAGTACCCAAGAGTTGTTGGTGGGAACAATAGTGATATCAAAAGCATGGGGTCCTTGTTATCTTGAGCCCTATGTAATGGAGGCCGAAGTGGATGAGAAGCCATGGTTTTATGACTTGAAGAGATACCTAGAAGAGAGAATTCTGCCAGATGAGGCCAGCAAGAAAGATGGGTTGTACTACGAAGGTTGGCCCATCAATTTACTTGTCATCAAGGAGTGATGTACAAGGGAATGCCAGAAGGGATGCAATTAAGGTTTGTAAGGGAAAAAGAAGCTAGAAGGCTCATGAAGGAAATTCATAGTGGTGTATGTGGACCATATATGAATGGTCTAAATGCTTGCAAAGAAGATAATGAGGCAAGGCTTTTACTAGGTAACCACGGAGACAAATTGTATCCAATTTATAAAGAGGTGTCACCAGTGCCAAATCAATAGAAATTTGATTCGCCAACCACCCGTGGAGTTACAAGGGATGACATCATTATGGCCCTTTACTGCATGGGGCATTGACATTATAAGCGAGATAAGGCCATCAGCCTCGAATGGGCATCGATATGTGGTAGTGGCACTATTTTACCAAATGAATAGAAGCTGAGTCCTACAGTAAACTGGGGGCAAAGTAGATGGCGAAGTTCATTGGAAAGAATATCATATGCAGATTTAGAGTGCCACATCATGTCATGACTGACAATGGGGTTCATTTCCAAGTTGAGACTAAAGTCTTACTTGAGAAGTATGGGATTCAACATCATAAGTTGTCTCCATATTGGCCATAAGCGAATGGAGCATTAGAAGCGGCCAATAAAAACATCAAGAAGATATTGGCCAAGACAATGCAGACATATAAGGATTGGGAGGAGAAGCTACTATTTGTGTCATAGGGTTATAAAACAACACCCAAAAGTTTGACAAGCATGACGCCCTTCTTATTGGTGTATGGTTCAGAAGCGATCCTACCAATTGAGATAGAAATGAAACCAGCGAGAGTTCTGATGGAAGCAAAAATTCCTGAAGGGGAGTGGATTGACAATAGATGTCAACAATTGGTCTTGATTGATGAGAAAAGAATGAAGGCCAAATATCATGTGCAATTATATTAGAAACAGGTTGCTCGAGCCTTTAACAAGAGAATAAAGGCAAGGAAGTTCAAAAAAGGGGAATTAGTCCTTAAATAGGCTAAGAAAGTAGTATTTGATCCGAGAGGAAAGTTCAAACCCAATTGGGAGGGCCTATTCATTGTGACGAAGGTCATGTCCAGTGGAGCCGTCATACTATCAGACATGGAAGGGAATGAATTCACTGAGCCTATCAATATGGGCAGGCTAAAGAAGTATTATGTATGAAAAAAAAGGAGTGTGAAAGAAAAAATAATTAATTAGAAAGCTAAAATTGGCTTATTAATGACAAGAGTTATCTCATTGTGCACATGTTGTTTGAAGAATAAACGATTATGTTTTTATTAATGAAATGAAATTGTTTGGAAACAAATATGCTTTTGAATAGAACTAATAATGTCATCTCTACCACTTCAATGGACTATGAATATGCTCGCCATATCGATCACGGCACCATCAAGCTTGAATAACAGGATCAAGAGTGGAAGCTTGGAAAGACACCTAATCTTTATACCGGTCGTCTATCTCAAAATCATGATCATCGAATAGATTCCTCTCAATGATTCGATATGGCCAAGAATCCTTCACACACTCTAGATAATAAGTGAACAATCTACCATGATCGAATATAGTTTATGAATCCACGATCCTTTGCTTAAGTCTATACTACCGACGCATTCTAGCAGGATTATAGAATGAACTATGGGTGAAACCTGCTAAAGACACGTATGCGATAAAGGTCTCGACTGTCACATGCTCCAGCCTCTACTAGGGAAAATTCTAGTGAATCTGAGTATCAGGAATAACTCAAAGCCAATTAATCTAAGAAGAACACCTCTTAAGTCTCCTCCTCATATGAAGTCAAGGACTATAATAGAAAATATTCCCCTCAGGTAGTGCTAGAATGGACAGCCTCTCTTGTAACCAAATCTGAAGAGATAAAAACAAAAGAAAAGAAAAGCAAGAAAAAGCCCACTAAGTTGAAAACCCGAAAGGGCAGCTTAGGCAAAAGTTAGGGCATGAAAGAAAAAAGCCTGCTGAGTTGAAAACGCAAAAAAGATGACTCAGGCAAAAGTTAGGCCAAGCTCACTAAGTCAAAAACCTAAAAGGGTGGCTTAGGCAAAAATTAGAGCATGAAAAGAAAAAGAAGTGAAATGATGATGAATAAACCTTCCAAGTCAAAAACTTGAAAAGGCGACTTAGGTAAAATTTAAGGTTAAAAGAAAGATACCTAAAGAAGTAAAAGACTGCCACTGAACCTTTAACTCAGATTAATCCTAACTTGATCTAGTCCAATCAATGTCTCATTTGAGGAATGATGGTCATAAGATGTGAATCTCTGAGACTGTCTGGTGAAACTAGTAAAAACTACAAAAGAAGGTAAAACTGAAAAAGGTGAAGCCAACCGGATGAGGTCCTATCCATTATTTTAAGCAAAGGCATGATAGAAGATAATATCACTCTACCACCCCTAGTGTGAATGCCCATGGTAGAAATCAAAAAATTAAAGAAATGGACAAGATCAGATATTGATAATGTCTGGACAGTAGGCAGAATGATGCTATCAGAACTAGACGAATGACAATCGAGTATGGTAGAGAATTCCTCATATAGGGGCAAAAGGTTATGCATTCCTTAAGAAAAGAGATGTCAAGCTTCACATGTTGAAGGAACTTCAAATGGTAGAGACTGCTAGATTCGAATCGTTTCTAGTCATCATCCTTTAAAGACTTCAAGAGGGGCTGGAGGGTCTTGAGAGAGGCCTTATACATGTTGAACAGCGCAAAGAGGCACTGAGAAGTGCAAAAGAAACCTTGAGAAATGAGAAAAAAGTGTGTGGAGAAGCAATAGAGAGGAGTAGCACTTAAATAGTGCATAAAACGAAGCAAAAACAACAAGAAAAGGGGAGACCACTGAGAAAACTGTCGCCCGATGGTCTATCAACTACCTGACAGTACCTTGACAGCCGCCCGATGGTTATAAGGGCAAAATAGCCCACCAGCCCCCTTTTCGAGTGTTCTTCGACTTCCAGGACATGTATCGACGAGCGATTTCAAGCACGTGATTTCCAAATTTTGTAATTTTATTCAGAATTGAATAAATGATGATGTAGAAACAAATTTGAACAAATTTGGATTTAAATTTATTGATATACGCATAGCATAAGAAGTAATGTACAAAGCTAAAAATAGAAAACTTTCACTAACTGATTGCCTTGAGTATACATCATGAAAAATTGAAACATAAAAGTTCATACATAGAAGCAAAATGAACAAAGAAATCATAAAGAAGCCGCTGGTGACAGTCCTCACTCATCACCATAATTATCAATATCCAAGGAGAAAGCAGTAACCTAAGCTTGAAGACGCACAACCACCTACTCCAGACGCGACTACTCATCTAACCAAGCAAAAGAATCATATAGTTAGAAAAACTATGAAGATAGAAATCTTGTATACATGAAGCACAGAGTGGTATTTTACCTGATACTGATGTGACATCTATAAAACATATCCATGAGATGCAGCCTGCATACGAAAGAGTCGCTCCATGGAAGATCATGGTACCTGCATTGTATTACAACTTATGATTAATAATTGATTGATGAATGACAGGAAACTTGAGAAATATACAGTTAGAATACTTATTAGAATGGTATCCTATGGAACAAAGGGAACAGGCATGGTCAAATCCTCAGTGATCACATGACTACTGATCTGTCCACTAGCATCCCATATGTAGACGACATTGCTGGGCTAAGCCTGGAGGTTGCCGATCACATGGTCGGCTACAATAGCTAAAGTAGCTAAAGGAGCTGAAGGTGGATGTGGCTATTAAATGGCAGCAAAAAAGCCAGCAAATATGCTAGTACCCAAAGAGAAGGCTCTCGATCTCTTCCCATGACAAGCGAAAGAGCTACCAACACGGCTAGACATAGTAGAGGATAAGGAGTCTCATCAACAGATCAACCGGGTCTTGTACGTAACAATGTAGCTCGAGCCCAGTTGATGTAAGAAGTCATCATCAATGGAAACTAGATCGTATTCAAATGAATTCTAGTCGTGTAATCTGACACCTCTAGTTCCATAGCTAAGTCAGCCGAATCTATCATCAGAACCAGTGGTGAAGGAAGAATCAAATGATGTTATGGGCTTTTGAACCAATCCTAAACGCGATCACTCAAATACCACATCATGTTGTTCATATAAGGTAGAAGAATGTGGTAGTAGTTAAATGGGGAGGCAACCCTCATAGCCGCCGACCAGTTCTCCTCCAGCCCCCATCACTCTTAGCGAATGTGCAAAGAATAAAGAAACATGGTAAAGATTGTGATATAAATGAAATATTGATTGTAATGTCTTTTACCTTGTCACAAGTCATCGTGTGAATATAATCACAAAAGAAGTCTATCTCATGAGACCTCTCGAGCTCTGCGCGACATGCAGCCCACCTCCTCATCCTCGAGAAGGAAAGTTCCTCACAAGCAGAGAGTGGGGAAGGTAGAACTCCTAGCTTATATGCCCACATTTGTCATGAATGAGACAAAATCATAAATGGAATTCATACAGACAAAACAAGAAGGTGTAGAAAAGGAAAGAAATTACCTTAAGAAGCAAAGCAAAACCAGTAATCGCGAAAATGCCTCAACAAGCACAATCCAAAATGAAGTATAGCTAGCCAAGAGAGGCATGGCCCTAGTTGAAATCCCTCACTCGATCGAGATCCTGAAGAGCAGGAAGTAGAGTCAAGAAAGTGGTGTTTGACATATTCGCAAAGAGTGTCAAACCGAGTATATACACAATGAAGCTACGTACATACCAATCCACCTCGACTAGAGTCAGGTTGGATCTCCTCCTCCAATACTCATATAGGGGTGCGTATCGAATCATGACATTATCCTTGATCGTTACCTTACACCCAAGGAGCCGTATGATCAAATCCATGTTGTTCCCTTGAGTTTGTGATACAGGCATTTATAGGAATGACTCCATCACCACATGGAAGGCCGGTCAGAGCAGCAACGTTAAGAGGCATGGTAGTCATCTCACCAACCGAAAGATGGAATGCGTGGGTCGTGTCCATCCACCTCTCGCATAAAGCAACTAGCGCTTGACGATCATTGTACTGAGAAGCATGCGGAAGACAATTGATAAACTCATAGAAGCCAATAGTAGCGATCTACTCCTAACAGCCAAAACCAATTGTGGGCTCTAGAAATGATCCACACATGTTGTTCTCATGGTAGTCCTAAGGTAAGAAATTGAAGTCTTTACAAGAATACATGCTTAGGAAATTCGTAGAAATATGAAAAATCAAAGAATGAAGAAGAATACATACCTGCCTGCTCATGTAGGAAGCCACATCGTAGACAACGAGCACCTCTTGGTCCTTCGAAAGACCCTTCAATGTTGATTTCTAGACTGTATAGCTCTCATTTAAGTCAAGATGGACTGGATGACCCGCCATTAGAAAGAGGTGATCTCAGATGAAGAATAAAGAAGTTACGCACGAATGAAGAGGCAAGAAGACGAATGGGCTTTATATAAGCCCTTAACTGTTGACTGACAGTCAAACCACCAGGAAGCTATTGACTGACCACTATGCGATGGTCAGATAGTTGAGCTGCTGTTTGACAACCGACTGTTGTCCCTCTAATAAGGAGCAGATCAGTAAAAGGAGAAAAGGAAAGAAAGAAAAATAGAGGAAAAAAGAAAGAAAAGAGAACGAAAAAGAAAGAAAAGAGAAAAAGAAGAGAAGAGAAGAGAAAGAAAAGAGAGAGAAAAGAGAAAAAAAAAGAGAGAGAAAAAAGAAAAAGAGAGATAAGAGAGAAAAGAGAGAAAAGAAAAAAAGAAAAAAGACTCTGCATTGACCTTGACAGCAATGGCATTTTCGAGCAAAATCGGTGACAAGCGCCTAGCCATGACAATAGTTTAGCAACTCATAAGGAAAGAAGAGTAACATCAGTCAATAGAATTTCTGACTGGAATCACATGGAAGAATTCCTCCAGATACTAGAAAGCAGTTTGTTGAAGAACACACCAAACAAGGTAAAAATTTGAATTGATTTTACTTCATAAAAAGATGTTTGAATTTTGCAGCAACTTGCAAAAACAATGGAAGAATCCCGAGTGAATCGAAGAAGCAACAACATGATAAGAATGCCCCTAATGAAAAGCATGATGAATACAAGAGAAGTCAAGAATGAAGAACATGACAAATCAAGAATTTGTCCAGCAAAATAGAAAGAATCAAGAATTACTGAAGAAGATCAAATAAGCATAAAGAATACTCAAAAGAAGGACATGAAACCCAGCAAATGCAAAGTCTGAAGAGATCCAAGAAGGTACGAAGGATACTTAGCCGAAGGCACGAAGGATGAGAAGGTCTAAAGACGGCGAAGCAGTGCATGATAGAAGTCTACCCAATGAACATGAATTAGAAGGAAACCCTAAGAAGTAGGTGCACTTAAGAGTGTTTTAAGCCCTAAGAAGAGGCGCACTAAAAAGTGTTGAAAACCCTAATAAGTAGGTGCACTTAAGAGTGCTTTAAGCCTTTAGAATAGGCGAATTAAAGAGTGTTGCCAAACCCTAGGAAGTAGGGTTTCTGAAAACTGTTAGAAACCCTAAGAAATAGGTGCACTAAAGAGTGTTTTGTCATAGCATCATAAAGATGCTTTCATTCACCCTTGAATGGGCAGCTCAACCCTTAGACGAGCACTTCAGCCTTTAAATGGGCACATTCGCCCTTGAAGGGGCACCTCAGCCCTTAGACAAGCACTTTAGCCCTTAGATATGCACACTAGCCCTTCAATGGACACATTCGCCTTTAGATGGACACATTAGCCCTCGAGTGGGTGCATCTTTTTGTAGGAGTAGAAAAGGAAAGAAGATGATGAGAAGTCTAATAGAATGGAGATAAGGGCGCAGAAAGCAAGATAGAAGAAGGAAGGATGAATTGAGAGTACTTTGTCGACCTTTGTGTCTCGCAAACCTCTCCAAAGTAGAGGGCAAGCTATAGACACTGGAATTTTGAGACTCGATGATAAAATGAAGATGAATGTTGAGTAATAAAAATGATCAAAATGCCCTTAAAAGCTGAAGAAAAAAAAGTAAGAAGGAACAGATGAAATGTCTCAAAAATTGACATGTGACTTCAAGAAATCACAGAAATTAATCTAGAAGGAATCTACTAAATATACCAATGTGAAGCTACGAATGTCTAGTTTCATAGAAATTTACGAATCGCAAATCGGAGTTGAACTTGAAAAGTTATGGGTGATTAAACAGCAAAGGTTAGAAGAGACTGCACTGCAAAGTGCGAAAATATAAAGGACCAAAAGGGGAACGGCCACCCGACTATTGACCAACAATCGCCCGACGGTCAATCAGTCACCTGAATATTGACCAATAGTCGCCTGATGATCGAACAATAGCCCAACTGTTGGTCTCTTAATTTTGGAAATTTTCGGTTTAGACCTTCCTTTTTTGTTTCTTTGTTTCCTTTTTCAGCTTCACCCCTTCCCTACATAAACAACTCCCTTCTAACTTTTTAAAACACACCGATTATTGAATATAATCATCTCATTTCCTTATTGAAATCACGCTCGAGAATTCAAGAAGTCTTTTTCCAGTTTAAAGCTTTTTCGAGCGTTTCATATTGCTCTAAACCCAGAAAGGGTGCGTCCTAAGAATAGATTTCTCTTCTCCCTGCTATTTTCTCTTTTATTTTTTTATTTTTTTTGCTTAGAATTAAGCATGATTAGGGTTAATTTTAATGCTTAAGATCGTGTTTAGGGTTTTATGAATTGTTTAACCCTTTTGTTTGTTTTACGAGATGGATAAGCATATCAAGGTAAGTCCGCTATCCCTTCTTTATTAGAATTATGTTTAGAAATTTAATTTTCTTTGCAAATGCTTAGAATCATGCTTAGGAGCATATGATTAGAATCATGCTAGGAGAACTTATACTTGCTTTGAAGCATGCTAGGAAATAACATAGAATAGGTAAGAATTACCATATTACCCTTTTGAATGCTTGAATTGGGTTAGAATAGCCTTGTTTGATTTCGATTGTTTGATTTAGGCTAGAATATGTCATGATAACCATGTTTAGGCTAGCAATGCCATGAATTAATGTGAGTTATGCTAGAATAGCAATTGCCATGATAGAATTATCAAATCTAGGTTGAAGTGCCATGATATTAGATTATATCCTTGTATTATTATTGAGTATGTCATGAAAGAAGCTTAATAGACGTTGAATAAACTCACATATGGTGGTGAGGAATTCATCATCTATTGGGTTTCAAATTGATTATTGAATGTATGATTCATATGAATGTATGGGATATTTTATTGTTGAAGAACAAGCGATGTAATCCTCTTCCCCTTTCCCCATGTTTGACATAAATGTAATTCATTCTCCTCCTCTTTCTATGGATGAATATATAACTGTTATTTGATTGAATAAATCACCTCACATGTCTTAAAGAAGATAAAAATGGAATATGTGCATAAAATCTACCACATAAGTAGACTATGTAACAGCAAGAGCTATTCTAATTTGGTATACCCCAGTGGAGGCCAAATTTTGATCTGAGCGAGACGAATGACTCGTACCTAAATTTTCAAACCCATCTCTGAAGGGATGAGGATAGTTTAGGTCCTAAAGCAAGAGATCGGATTGCCCCCATTCATTTCTAATTAAATAATTGAGTGGCGACTCCATTTCTCCAAACGTGCCCATAGCTCTTTTATGTTCCTTTAAGTCTCGAAAGAGGCTTTGATACAGTGTTTTGGTCGCAAACACTCTGGTAGGATGAAAGCCTTTTTCATAGCCACTCTCTATCTTGGAAAAGACGTGACGTAATGTAAGTTGGGAAAATGCAATCCGCACCGCAAGAAGCGAATAGACACGGTCATAAAGAGAAGGAAAACTGGCTTTGAATTTATTAAACCCCCAAGTACAAAATCGAGAAGATCAAAGAAAAGGGGATCCTCATTAGGGGTAGGTAAGACATTTCTCTAAGAAAAAAGGTTAGACCAAGAGAGATGCTCCTTGGGCTTAGAGAAGTATTTTGGGTTAGGCCCATCCCAGGCAACATTTGGCCCTACGCAAAAGAGGCAAATGAAAGAGTGAATTCAGGCCTTCAAGACCAGCCCAAAGCTTTACTTGACTAACAATCCGCCCACCTTGAACTAAGGCCACTAGGCCCAATTGAGATCTAAACAAGGCTGGGGTAAGTTTAGTTGTGATCTCAAACCTGGTGGATCACTCATTTTTTATTGCAATAGAAATAATAAAAATAAAATAAGAAGTAAATAGAGACAAGAAAGGGGGGCTTCATATGGGCTGAGTAGGGGTGGGATTCGTGTCGTGTCGTGTCGACCCATTTAATTATTCGTGTCAAAACATGAAACCCAAACCCACCCGATTATTAAACGTGTTACCCACGTGTCGTATCGTGTCATATTTAATTCACATAATTTACTTAATTGTTCAACTTAGTTATACATAATATATTATATTCTCTATATTTAAATCAATTAAAATTATTTTTAAAATATAAACCATTGTTAGTATAAAATATTATTAAAATCATCATAATTTATTATTTTAAAAATTAATTTATTTTATAGTATAAAAATTTCAGTTTTATAATATATATATTGTAAGTAGGTAATAATTTATATCATTGAATGAATTTATATATTAAGGATATACAAAATATATTTAACTATTCGTGTCATTAAACGGGTTGGCGTGTTGAATACCTTCAACACTAACCCGACCCATTTATTAATCGTGTAGCGTGTTCGTGTCGTGTTCGTGGGTCGTGTCAAAAATTCCCACCCCTAGGGCTGAGGAGGAAAAGCAATGAAGTCAATTCAAAATTCTGGAAGCATGACTTGAAAGAAACCAGCAGGTAAAAAGCTTGAAGTCAACAATTTATGGAAGCATCAAGCTTTATGTAGAGGATA
Organism: Boswellia sacra; assembly: GCA_013180625.2. Lineage (NCBI taxonomy): Eukaryota > Viridiplantae > Streptophyta > Magnoliopsida > Sapindales > Burseraceae > Boswellia > Boswellia sacra. Next base: position 25,210 of record SNVD02011619.1, read on the forward strand.
ATAAAAGAACTAAAGAAGGAGAATGGCAGGGGGAGGCTCGACCTTGAGCTTCCTGGGGAAGCAATTCCAAAAAAGGAATGCAAGGAAATTAGAGGCAGTTCGAATAAGCAAAGACATTGACAGTAAGAGGAGAAGCCCGAAGCAATTCCAGAAGGAGGAAGAAGGAAATATAAAGGAAGGGTCCCTCCAGGAAAAGATATTGAAGCTACTACTTCTACGACTCCATCTCTCTCTTTCTCTCTCTAAGAATTTTATGTCTATTAATACACAATACACTGTCATATTTTGCCCACCAGAATCTTGACTTGGGCATCGGAGTTTCGTTTGCAGGTACCACCCCGTTATGCAAGGAAGAGGTCCCCTGGAGTTACTCAAGTGAAGTGAAAGTTTTAGTCAAGAGGAGGAGCTTGTTGGGCCACTGGATAGTCATGGAGTAGGGAATGGGCTGATGATTTGGCTAGGAAAGTAGGGAGCAGATTTTGGGTCCTTCGCATACCATAGCCTTTCCCCTGCCTTGCAAGCATATTTGATTTTCCTTCTTGAGTATCTATTCTAGGCATATTGGTCGTATGCATCCTAGCGCATTTCACCCATGATATAATTCTTTTTACATCCTTTTTAAGTGCATCAATGGAAGGTATGTTAATTTCACTTCTTGCATATATATGTTGTCTATTACAAAAGGAACAACAAAAATATTCTAAATAAATTACTAGCTTTACTTTATGATGTTGAAGATCTAAAATAGTGACAACCATAAAGCGTACTCATAAAAATAGTAACCCACAGAGCATAGTCATAAAAACTATAATCTTAGATAACATAATGTATACATACTTACACACACACACACAAATATTCATGTTGATAACATATTATAATAAATAATAAAATTGATATAATGAAGGCTGTAATTATAAGAAGACAAAAATATAACGGATGAAAATATAATGGATATATATATATATATATATATATATATATATATATATATATATATATAAAAGAGGGGCAACATGAAGAGTTTACAATTGTGATTTTGCATCTTACAAACAAATGGGCATGGAAAAAGCTACATAAGTCTAAAAGAGGCCCCACCAAAAAAGTAATGAAAAGTAATACAATACCCCATTGTATATACAATTTTACATCATTCCCCCTAGACTGAGGTAAAGTATGGCATTGTAAGTGGTATTGACCATAGAATTCTTATATATAATATCAAAAATACTCCTAAATGTTTATAATTTTATAAAGTTATTTCTAAATGGTTTAAATTTAAAAATTTTATGAGTATTTTAGTCTTTTTTATTAAAAGTTTTAAATCTTATCAATTTGAAATTACCCTCCTAGACTGAATTTCTAGCTATGTCCTCATGGATGGGCATGCGTTTTTATAGGGTTAGCCATTGCCCATTCACCTACTTAGAATTGGCTTGGCTTTAGAAATTTTGATCTAATCGGCCACACATAATTTGGGTTTCTACAGGGGTAACCACTGCTCATTCTCCCGTTTAGAATTGCCTTTACAAATTTTTATCTAATTGGCCAGATATAATTTAATGTGGTTCTACAATTTCTTCAAGCGTGTAGTTTCTCCCATGCAAGTCATTGGATTTGCTCTTCCCATATGCAAGCACTTGGGCCAGCTAAAAAAAAAATATGCTTGGCAGAGAACTGGTAAGTGGTGGAATTCCATCTCTTCGTAACATATTTACCTTTTTTATTAAAAATTTAAAAAAAAAACAGTTGTAAAATTATGGGCCACCAAGTGAAGGCATATATTAGAGGGGTGAGACTTTTTACACCCAATATAATGCTATGAGCACCCTAGTAAAATTTTTTTAAAGATATATAATACTTTGTACACCCATTGAAATACCGATTAAGCCCGTTATAATCCTAATAAAAAGGAAAAATTAAAAAAATAGACACTTTTAGGGGTCTTAAGTGAAATTTAGATACATCCTGAAAAATTTTCATACCATAGACACTTTCTTCGAAAAATGAGTAAAATGCCCTTTGAAATTCAATTTATTCTTAAACTCTTTATTTCCCTCTTTCCTTCACTTACCTCTTCCTATTTCCATAACCGTGTCCTATTTCTATAACCATCTATTGTTGTCCAGCTTCCAATACCCTCGACACCGTCTGAAACACAGTCCGAAACGCAGCAAGAGGAATGAGGAACTTATTCTGTGTTTGGGGATTTATGGTAGATTTTAGGGATTTTGAATTTGGAGATTTGAGTTTGGGCTCATATTTTGTACTTATTCTGTGTTTTTGGGGCTAAATAAAGTGTTATTTTGTTGATTTTTTGGTTTGATGTGTATAAAAATCGTAGAAACCAACGCGTTTCGTCATGACGAAGACGATAGCGAGTGTCAGTTTTCGCTCGACACTTGACATACGGCGTCGAGTTCTGTCGGATGCTTCAACCGACACTCGCCACCAGGGCATTTTACATAAAACCAACACTCAACATTCCCAATTACAACAATGTCGAGTGTAAGAGACATGCATCCGACAGGACTCGACACGTTGTAATTGGGAATGTCGAGTGTCGATTTTATGTAAAATGCCCTGGTGGCGAGTGTCGGTTGAAGCATCCTACAGAACTCGACACTGTATGTCAAATGTTGAGCGAAAATCGACACTCGTCATCGTCTTCGTCATGACGAAACACGTCGGTTTCTACGATTTTTACACATATCAAACCAAAAAATCAACAAAATAACATTTTATTTAGCCCCAAAGACACAAAATAAGTACAAAAAATGAGCTCAAACTCAAATCTCCAAATTCAAAATCCCTTAAAATCTCCCGTATAGTGGAGGAAGAGTGTTTCGTGATGTTTCTTTCTTTTTTTCTTCTTTCTTTTCAAGTTTGAGTTTTACTTAAATTTTTGAGAACCAAATTAATTGGATGATAGGGGTGTTCAAAATCCAATCCAATCCATCCAAACTGACCGATCCAATCCAAACCGATCCAATTTTGATTGGATTTGATCAATTGATGGATTAGGTTGGTTCGAAATTTTTGAGAACCGAATTAATTGGATCGAATAACGGATCCTATTAAAAAAATCCATCATAAACCGATCCAATCCAAATAATAGGTAATAAAATTAACTATGTAATATCTAAAAATTAAAATTAACATTTGATGATAATTGAGGTAATGCTTCTGTGCTATGTGTAATTGGAAAGAATAAATACAACTTAGTTATTATTATTTTTTTATATCATGAATTTTTTTTTCATGTTAATTATATTTATCTCAATATAAAAACTATTAATTACATATTAATTATTTATTCATGTTTGCAAGGCATTCTTTAATATGCATGGATGACATTGAGTTAATACAATTATGTAATAATAAATTTTTCTAAGTTCCACTTTATGCATGGCAGCTTATTGCATGGAGTCCTATAAATTTATTTAAATTACAATATTTGTATTAGAATGATTTAAATTTTTATTGTTGTTTTTAGTTAGGAACATTAATCAATTTATAAATAAATTTTTATTTATTATATTATAGTTTACAATATTTTAATTTGCTTGGTAACTTTATATTATCATTATTTTTATATAATAACTTGTGCTTATTATTTGATCATATTGTACTTTTCTTTTTTCTTTTTTAAATTTTTTAAAGTTCGAATTGGATCGGATTGAATCGGATCAGATGATGTTTTTTTAATATCGGATTGAATTGGATTTCAATATTTAATTGGATCGGATTGGATTGAAAAATCTCTAAACCAATCATTATTGGATTGGATTGGTTATTAGCCAAATCCATCGAATCCAAACCGACGAACACCCCTGCTGAATGGCATTTGCTCAGGAATCAACCACAAACAAATTAAAGAGAAAGGAGACAAATTGACATCTATCCTTTAATTTAAGCAATTTGGAAAGAGGCAGCACAACAAACTCGTATCTTTAATATTATTCGATAGCATGCAATCTTCAAATGCAGGTCAGCCCGTGTTCATTAATAACCAATAAGCCCTAAATTTGTTCGATGAAAGCTTCATCTTTACTCCAGTCATTGCCTTCTTTTTACTGGCGACTTTGGCAGTAGCTTCTCTTCTTATGTTAATGTATTAAAAAAATGTAAAAAATAGCTAAATTAAAGGAAAAATTTTGAGTTTTAATCAAAATGTTAATTTTTTATTAGTTTGTTGAGTGTCAAGCAATTGTTTCTCAGACAGGTGTGTAAAAAAGTGTCAAGTTATTAAATGATATCGGATGATTGTTAAGAAAATTTGTTGAGTTATCAAGTTTATGTATACATTTGAAAATATAAAGGGGTATTTTTCATTCATATCGACCTTGGTTGGCCGAGAAAAAAAAGAATTGCTGTTTGAGTAACTCAAACAGCCCCTCAACTTGATTTCTGGTTGGCAGGTGGGTTTATATAAACTCTTCAGTTTTCTCTAATCCCTATACCCTTTCAAATCTCATATATCCCCCCATTAAATTAAATTAGATTAATGTTTAAAAAAATCAATAAAAATTTAACATATCTGAAAGATTAATCTGTTTGGCTCTTCACTCTATTAATCAAAATTACTTTGGTGGATAAATATGTTTGTCACTCTCTTACCAAAGCCTTCTCTTTGTCCACATTATGTGTTATTTCTAATCGTAAATCAAAAAAAAAAAAAAAAAAAAACATGGAGAAGTTCTTCTCAAATAGGTATTCTTTATGTTTATTTAAACTTTATAAGTTTTCATACCATCCTAATTTATTATATATGATCGTTATTTGTGTTTTTGTCAAGTTTTTCTCAACTTTTTACCGTTTTAAGTTTCATTAATTTAAGCTGAGTAGTTGAAAAAACCTATGTTTGCCGAGTTTTTTTTTTCTTTTTTTTTTTTTTTTTTTTTGTGTGGGCAACAATCGCGATGTGTGAGGGATGAGGTGGTGGCGAAGAAGAAGTCTGCAGAAAACAGAATGGGAATGGGAAGCAAGATAGAGTATGAAATAAAATTTTTTTTTATTATGTCGTAAATAGTTAGTAATTTGCTTAATAGGTGATCTAGAATTTGATATTTTATTAAATTGGGATGTGTAAAGCGAATTTTGGGGTGCATATAGGCTTTCTCTAGTATCAAGAAAGCTCTCAGATAAAATCTTCAACATCATCCTTATCATTATCATAGCTCTCTCTCTCTTTAGAATAATTTTCATTCCCTTGCCAAAACAATTGTCACTGCTTTCTTACTTAAATAGATTATTTATTGTGAAAATTTAAGGAAAACAATTAAACAATAGATATTCTTATGTTTCTCAAAAGTTTTCACTTAATTCTCTTTGTTATACCTCATACCCACTCATTTTTGGTTCAGCAGATATTGCATCGTGCAAATCTTTGCATCAAAGTTGTATAACAAGTGATTTGTGGCTGTAATTGAATGAGGGCGGAGAAGTCTTGTCGAGTTGTTTATAAAATTGAGCGTTCCACAGAAATGGCATGCAGATCAAAGATTTCTCAAGATGAATGCAAGTTTTGAGGTGATTAAGGGATAATGTTTAAGATTTGCCTTTCAAAATGGAAATATTTACTTCCTATGTATATAAATGAGCTAGACATTATGGGTCTTTCCTTTCTAAGATTAAGTGTATATCAAGAAGAATTTATATAGAATTAAAAGAAAGTATTTGCAAACGGTGAGAGACATTTGTAGAAGAAGATGAATGTTTAGTTAATTAAGGTAAGATATGAAATATTAGGCTATGTATAAGTTAAGAAAATAATTTTTTAAATTTTGTGATGGGTGTTTAGAATGGCTATGTGGTTGAAGTAGTTTTAAGGTCGGAGAAAATCTTCCCTGCAGCAGAAGCACCACGTGACTGGACTGATGTGGTGCATCCGCCCAATGGGAAGTTAGAAAAGTGGGATAAACAGTGAATTTTACAGTAGTTTTACCTTTCCATTGGGCGGATATACTACATCAGCCCAGCCACGTGGTGCATCTGCTGCAGGAAAATCTTTCTCTTAAGGCCGCGCCACTTCATCATATATGGTAGGCCCACGGCTACATAAATTAGTATACAATGAGAAATATTTGTCTACTGCCACTCTGTTAGCCAATAACACAAGAAGTCAATTTAATGGCCAACAAATGTCGCCTAAAACAAAATCAATTAGGGCTCATCATTTGCTATTAATCTAATGCATGAGTAACACCTCATTTTCTTAACGTGGTAGTAATCCACCAAATGCTTATAACAAATTAATTTTTTTAAATATTTATTTAAAAAAATGAATCTCATCTATATATTATGGAAGTGCGATGGTTACTTATTGGTTATCTTCTTGTTTTTTTGTGTATTATTGCTCTATGTAAGAAATATAGAATTCTATGTCCTGAAAAAGTAGAGTGTTCACACACTTTTTAACCATTATCATTATGAAGTTTTGCTTCTTTTTTTTTTTTCTTGGGAAGATTTTATGGTCTTTGATTCACATGCATAATAAAATGGCACTACGAATGCAGGAAGAAGTTCTTTGCAGTCATTCAATAATAAGTCTAAAGGGAGATTGTATTTTCCTTGAAAATTAAGCAAAGAAGTTCGTGGATCCATTATTCATAGCAAGGTAATTTTTAATCTTTTTACTAACAAATTACCCACAATTTTGAGATCTTGTCTTTCCCCTGCGGTTTAATGATTGCTCATGAAACTCATAACTCATAGGTGAAAGAATAATATTTCATTTCATCTTTGAAGAATGAGTATGTATTATATCCATTTATGACAAATCACATCTAAATTGCTTTGCCAAGTTCATTTAAGAGTCATTTGACAAAGCAGCCATTTCAACCATGTTCCCAAAGATTTCATCTCTCTAAATCTTTCAAATCAAAAAGGAATTAAGCTTTGCTTAGTTATTTCTTCTTGAGTTTTCCATCAATTTTAAGCCAAGCAATTTTCAAATATGGACAAGGATGTGCCTACATCTGTAATTGTAATTTGTTTTAAAGAAAAAAAAAATAAGAAAAAAGACACTAAACAAGTTTTATAGGCTCAATTTTAATATCGTTTATTTTGGGGCTTTTTTTGAGATAAAAAAAATACCCTTAACACAATTATCAATATGTTTCATTAATACTTAATCAGACCTAAGTAATATCACCACATATGAACAATCGCAATTCAATCGTATATAAGCACTCATAAATGCAAAGAAAGCGCAAGATTGAGCATTGTCGGACAAACCCAAATGCCTACATCCATTGCCACAACTAAGAAAGCGTTTATAGTTGGAATTTTCCAAGATTATGTGCTTTTGTTCATCGACGTGCCTTAAGCTGTCCAACTTTACTACAACTTAGCAGGATTAATCAAGTATTAAGATCTCTTACCACTGGACACCTTAGCATGACTAATCAAGTATTAAGCTCTCCAACTCTACCACTAGTAGGATAAATTATAACATTATTAAAAATACTTAAGCTTATGCTTCAGTGTTAGAAGCACTTGAGAGGCTCAATCGGATCCTAGGTGAAAGGCATGTATTTATGTGCAAAACAAGTAAATGTAGGTCAATAATGATTAAGATCATCTGGGGGAAGATATTCAACTATATATAGTTCCAAATGGTCAAGCAAGAAAGCGATACCATGACTTGGAAAGAGTACTTTTGCGATGGCATACCATGCTAGGTATGGTCCTAGTAAATTATAACATGCAAGATGGTTCTACAAGTGACTATCGTATTCAATGTGAGAAATTATTAACCAAAGTGGGTAACCTTCCGCAGAATTGCCAAGTCAATTGTGTCAATTAAAGATAATGTTCTTGCTAGATGCCCTATATCATGTCAACAGCTATTGGATTAGCTTGCTTACATGAAGATAGCAAAGCCTCAGGACAAGGAATCACTGCATCCCGAATTTGATAGATGTCGCAAGTCAAAATGCAAGAGCGGAATGCTAAAAGGTTATATTGTAATTGCAATGAAAAGTTTGTTCCAAGTCATCGTTGGAAGAAACTTTTTCTAGATGAAGCTTGTCATGAAGAATAAGATACTGATGTTATCATGGATGAGGAGAAAAAATTAGTGAAAACGTTCCTATACAAAAGAAGTTGCCTACTGCAGAAAGTGGAGATGAAAGCTTTTCTTGGATGATAGGTGGTTCATAAGAGAAGCAAACAAGGATTTCTTCCTGCTAAAGCCACCTAGGAAAATCTTAAAAATAGGCCTTAAAAACACGACCTATAATTTTAAAAATAGGTTCTAGCAAACAAAAGAGGAGTAATCCACTGCATATACTACAACACTTATCACAAGTTTAAGGTTATTTTTTACAAACGTACATTATATGTAGCAAGTTTATTGTTACTTATTGCAAGTTCATTTTGATTAAGTTAAACTTTCAGTTTTACAACTTTTTTGTGACATGTTACAAGTCTCAGATCTTTTGTGACGATTTTGATTAAACTTGTTACAAGTTTCAGGTTACTTATTACAATTTACAAGTTTACATTGATCAAGTTGATTGTTTAATTTTGCGATTTTTATGTATCATTTTACAACTTTATTAGACAAATTATAAATTTCATATTTAATATTACAAATTGATGTTGTATGTGTAACAAATTCATTGTCCTTTGTTACAAGTTCAAGTTAGTTACAATTTGAATTTAATTTTGTCGTTTTTATTTGTCATATTACAAGTCTCATATTTCTTGTTATAACTTTAGTTAGACGTGGTACAAGTTTTAGTTCCTTATTTCAAATTAACATTATATGTAAGTCAATCATTCACATTTCTTCTTGCTAGCTCAAGCTGGTTACAAGTGGAAAATTCAAGTTTAAGGTTTATTAAGTTTTGCTTTCAGGCAAAAAAGAAAAATCCTATGTTTAATGACTGTCTAAAAAGTTAATTTCTAGTTAAGCTCTCGTTTGAGCTTTACAGTCAAATGAAAGCTTAATTAAAGTCCATCCAATAATTGATGTAACCATCCGTCCCATATACACGATAGTTAGACACGCAAGTAATATTCTCATAAACCTACTTCTCAGATATGATAACATTGGCCTTACCAAAACGTAAAAATATAAATTCAATTGTTTGCCTTTAATTTTATAAAAATAAATCTAAACATAATTTTACAACACTAAAAAATACGCTAATTTTACAAATCAAACTTGGCAGCAAATATTATACAAAGAGATAAACTAGAAGGATCAAGCCAAAGTTTTAACAGTACTGGACTAGTAAGCATTTACTTCCCATTAGATACATGCACCCTTGCAACCATGGCTTCACCGCATAGTCCAATCAAAATATCACATTTAAGATTCTACAGCAGCAGCCAGCAATCAGTATTTTTTCAAACACAAATATATATGCTGTTCCAACAGACACCAAACCTTATACACAATTTCCTTAAATCCAGAAACAAATATTTCTACAACATTTCAATTTTCATCAATGGGAGGGATTTTTCGTACCTCCACTGAGCAATGACATAAGTCCTCCTCCATGAACTCTTCCCTCTGGAATCATCAAATCGATGCTCTTTCTCCCATCATTGCCACCGAAACAAATTCCAAACGCGTTACTTGCTTTCTCTTGCTTCTCAGAGTAGGATAACGATGATGATGATGTCGACTTCATAAATAGAGGAACCAAAACCTGTGGAGGGATGAGTTGTTGCCTTTTTGCTGGCTTTTCGCGTGACTCAATGCAATCAGATACAGCGCTAACACCTGAGGAGGAATAGTTGTCAAAACTGCTACCTGTTGTTGTTGAAGTGGCAGAGACAAGACCATGAAAGAGTCCAGGTGCAATAAGACCTCCCTTGTTTGTCTCCCGCTCCTGGACCATGCTACCGTGTGCAGCACATAGACCACTCTTTCCCCTAGCAAATTTCTCACATTTTCCCTCACCCCAAGAACATCGCTTTCCACCACCGTGAGCTTTGCAGAAGTCTGTACTACCTTGGGCACTCTTTCCACAGTTCTCAAATTTGCACCGTTTTCCACCACCATGTCTAACGCAACAATCTGTACGACCACGTGCACTCTTTGTGCAGCCTGGCACAACACATCTCTTTCCACCACCATGAGCAACACAAAAATTTGTGCCTCCATGCACACTTTTGGGACATATACCACCACCATCAAAGAGGCAGCGCTTTCCCCCACCGTGCCCTTTGCACAGTGGTGTGCTACCTTCAGCACCTTTGTTGCACCCTGCAAATATGCAACGCTTTCCACCACCATGTGCCTTGCAGTACATGGTACTTCCCTGGGCACCCTTCTTACATCCCTGGTATTGGCAACGTCGGCCACCACCATGAGAGATGCACAAGCCAGCCTGTCCTTCAGCACTACGGGTGCAGCCTTCTACCTTACACCGCTTTCCTCCACCATGTCTAATGCAAAGCCCTGACTTGCCTCGAGCTGCCTTGGTGCATCCTCCTGGATACTGGCATCGTCTCCCACCACCATGAGCTATGCAAAAGTCGGTCTTGCCCTCAGCACTTTTAGTGCAACCCAAGTGCTGACACCTCCTACCACCACCATGGGCCTTACAGAAGGCTGTTCGGCTCTCAGCACCCTTGTTACATCCCGGTTTTTGGCATCTCTGTCCCCCACCATGACCAATACAAAGACCAGATGCCCCCCGAGCTCCCTTTGTACAACCAGCATACTCGCATCTTTTTGTATTACTAGTTCTGTAGTCCGAAGATGTCATGGTAGTTGTTTGCTCAGAAACGGTGCCTGAGAAATCTAAGTGAGAAGATGCTTCACAGTTTGGTTGTGATTGATGGCAATTCGATTTTGTCCTAAGCTGTAAAATTTCTTTTTCCTGCAGGGTAACTTTGCCACCATCCAACCTTGGAGCCAAAAGGAGCGATGGCATATAGCCACCAGACTTCTTTGCCGAGGTAGAACCCTCATCAACGACAGGAATCAACATTCTGTTGTCATCAGCCGAGAGTTGGGAAAGAAATGGAGTATTTATATCAGTCTCTGTTGACAGTGAACATTCAATCCCATTCAAATCTGTCTTCGTGCCTCCAGAAGGACCAAGTTTTAGGACTGAATCATCCTCAGATAACAACTTCTGAGATGATTCAGCTGCTGGTCCTTTGATCTTGTTAACACCAACATTGTAATAATCATCACAATATGTACTTGGTGTTGGACCCAATCCAAGAACCAATCCGCAGCTGTCATCAAGAACGTTGGCAAAATCAACCTGAAGATTTCTTTTACTTCTGAACCCAGTAGTATTGCTTCCTCCATAGCCGAGACAGTTCAAACGTAAAGTGGTGTCTCCAAAATTTTCATTTTTTGTTAGTTCACTAGCTTGAGAAAACTGTATACTATTCTTGTTCAGATCCATTTTCTAAAAGGTATGGGCTATTGCACAAAGGAAAAGAAGGCCAAACTAGTAGAACAGTCTTAGAACACAGGAGGCATTTAAATCAAAACCAAATGAACCAGAAGAGGATCCTGTAAGAAGCTACCCCCACCACTCACAAAGCCTGATGTGTCTGACCTGTCCATCTTATTAAATATCAGTAGCAGCGATAACAGAGGATCTAATTAGGCAACCACTTACTTCATAGAGTATCTGACAACTTTTCTAGATAAAACCCTTTCATGGGAGCAGCTAAAGTTGATGAGCACAGATCTTTGGAGTGTTTTTTTGCCCCTTATTGATGGATTGCTTGCCTTCATTCAACCTGACAATAAATCAGAAGTAAAAAAAATGAACAGCACAATCTTTACCTGACCAATGATTTAAACCAAAAGATTATGGTATGATGCTCATAGCTTCAGATCTTGATAGACCTCCACCAGTTGACTTATTCTAGACATCACAAAGGCAGTGAATATAGAAGGGCAGAATTGTGAAATTGAGTTGGTTAGAAGAATTATTGTTATATCCTTCTATTTTTCTGTTATGTTTTGTGCTGGGAGGAGTTTGCCATAGCTGTCTAGGAAAATGTGTAGTTAGTTAGAGAATATATAGAGGGAGGGAGACAGAGAAGGGGAGTGATCATTTGAGTAATTTTGTGAGAATTGTTTCTCTTGGGAGAGCTGGCAGGATTCTCGAATTTCCCGCCAAACACTCCAAGAAACTTCTAATTTTCATCTTCAACCTGCTCTGCCTATCGTCTCTAATCCATTTTAATTTCTAAACTCTGCTAAAGCTTCTGTGAGAGTGTGTGTAAGTGTAACCAGATCCTATCAATTTGGTATCAGAATGGAGAGATCTTGAAATGGCTAAGATAGCGGAAGCAAGAATGGATATTTTAGAAAAAAGACTTACTCAGCTTCAAGAAGACGTTAGAGATGTTAAGGAGGGGATGACAAAGGTCCAGCTCCTTGATCAAAATCTGGTGACTGTGGTGGAGAAGCTAGAAGGGATGGTGGTGGAGTTTAGGAGTAAAACAAAAAAAAAATTCCAAAATGCACATCAAAAACTCGAAGATCAATTCAAGAAGGTCTGATGAGGGTTCATCGGCTCCACCTCTAGAGTCTGGGAGATTCGACGCTGGCGAGAATCATAGAGGAGATTTTCGACCACCACGTCGACTAGAGATGTCAATGTTTGATGGCACGGATCCCGATGGTTTGACTATCAGAGCTGAGAGGTACTTCTCGCTGAATCGAATTATGTAGCCGAAAAAATAGAGCCAGCAGCGGTATGTTTTGAGGGCAAGGCTTCATCGTGGTTCCAGTGGGAAGATCGTCGCCGGCCGATGCAGAGTTGGGATGTAATGAAGAGGCTGTTGCTGGATCGATTCCGATCGACTCATGAGGGTACGAATTTCGAGAAATTTTTGGCATTGAGGGAGAATAGAACAGTGAGAGAATATCGGAGGCAGTTTGAGACTCTTGCATTGTCTCTTCACGACATCATTGAGGAGGTATTGGAGGGTGCCTCAATTAATGGCCTCAAGCCAGAAGTATGGGCTGAGGTGTGGCTGCAACAACCCAGTGGCTTGGCCCAGCTCATGGATGTGGCCTAGAGGAGTGGTAATAGTCAGTGGGCTGGACAGCAACAGCAAGGCCAACAGTAGGAGAATTTCGATAATAATCCTCAACGGCAACAGCACTATATCGTTAATCAGCATCAAAACTCTGATTATTAGAACCACCAGTGACCCCTGAAACCCATCCAGAATCCTAACGCCCCGAAGCTTCCCGAAGCGATCTCCACCGTTTCCAGCAATCGTCTCAATCTCCACAACCAGATTTTGACCCTCATCCGTCAGAATGGCCTCGAAGAGGCGGCATTGTTCACTTGCCACTCCATTTATTCTAACTGTCACCCCACAATTTTCACTGTTAACGTCGTGATGACGTCGCAGCTTTGTCAGTCTAAGTACTCGGATCTTCTGTCGCTTCATCGATTCATCACTCAAACGGGCGTGGCGCCAAATGTGATTAGCCTAACACCGCCCTTGAACATTACAATCAGTTCATAAACGACACACCGTTTAATATGTCGCCAACTACTTATAGAATTTTAATCAAAGGGTTGGTTGATAATGGGAAAGTTGAGAAAGCCATGGAGTTGAACGAAGATATGTTTGTTAAGGGTCTTCTAGCTGATCCTATTGTTTATAGCTATTTGACGTTGGGTTGTGTCAGAAATGGGGATTCGGATCGTATTTTTTAGCTTTATGAGGAGCTGAAAGAGAAGCTGGGAGGAGATGTGAGTGTTGGCGTTGTTTATGGAAGCTTGATGAAGGGTTATTTCATGAAGGGTATGGAGAAGGAGGCTATGGAGTGTTATAATAAGGCTGTGGGGGAGAACTCCAATGTGAAAATGAGTGCAGTGGCGTATAATCCGGTGCTTGATGCATTGTTTAAGAATGGGAAGTTTGATGAGGCTTTGACGTTGTTTGATAGGATGATTAATGAACATAAGCCTCCTAAGAGGTTGGCAGTGAATTTGGGTAGCTTTAATGTGATGGTTGATGGGTATTGTGCCGAAGGGAGATTTGAGGATGCTATTGAGGTTTTCAGGAAGATGAGTGAGTATAGGTGTAGTCCTGATACATTGTCATTTAATAATTTGATTGATCAATTGTGTAAGAATGGAATGTTGGCTGAGGCTGAAAAGCTTTATGAAGAAATAGGGGAGAAGGGGGGGAATCCAGATGAGTATACTTGTGGTCTGTTGATGGATACTTGTTTTGAAGTGGGTAGGGTTGACAATGGGGTAACTTATTTTCAGAAGATGATTGACGCAGGTTTGAGACCAAACTTGGGAGTTTATAACAGATTCGTTGATCAATTGGTTAGAGTGTGGAAGATTGATGAGGCAAAATCATTCTTTGATATAATGGTAAAGATGGATAATGGAAGTTATAAGTTTATGATGAAGGCTTTGAGTGATGTTGGGAGATTGGTTGAGTGATGTTGGGAGATTGGATGAGGTGCATAAGATTGTAGATATCATTTTGGATGATGATGGGACTGAATTTGATGAGGAGTTGCAGGAATTTGTGAAAGGAGAATTGGGGAAAGAAGGGCAGGAAGAAGATTTAGCGAAGCTTATGGAGGAGAAGGAAAGGCAGAAAACTGAAGTTAAGGCTAAAGAGGCAGAGGCTGCTGAAGCAGCAGAGAAGAGTACAACAGCTGCCATCTCTTCTTTGATATTTGGAAAAAAAAGAAGCTGAATCAGAGAACTCTGATAATGCAAATGCTGTGGAGGCTTCCTCTACTGCTTCAATTGGTGAAGCACAAGCTAGGAAAGACAAGAATGTTGAGGAAGCTGCTGTTCAGGAATCTACTCCAGCTAATGCTGACTCCGTGGAAGAAGCTGTTAAAGCTGAGGTTTGGGAGGTTTTGAGAAACTATGCTTGGATTCATGGAGATATTGATTTAGAAGACTATGCCGAGGAGTTGAAGTTGGGTGTACGGCACAAGAAGGACGAACCAGGAACTAAACCTGGGGTCCTAATCAAATGGAGAAGCTTATCAGATTTTGAGGCTACTTGGGAACAACCTGACTTAATCCAGAATCAATTTCCTAATCTTCACCTTAAGGACAAGGTGAAAGTTGGGCGAGGAGGTAATGATAGACCTCCACCAGTTGACTTATTCTAGATGTCACAAAGGTAGTGAATATACATGGGCAGACTTGTGCAATTGAGTTGGTTAGAAGAATTATTGTTATATCCTTTTATTTTTCTGTTATGTTTTGTGCTGGGAGGAGTTAGCTATAGCTATCTAGAAATGTGTAGTTAGTTAGAGAATATATAGAGGGAGGGAGGGAGAGCGAGGGGGAGTGATCATTTGAGTAATTTTGTGAGATTTGTTTCTCTTGGGAGAGCTGGCAGGAGTCCCGAATTTCCTGCCAAACACTCCAATAAACTTCTAATTTTCATTTTCAACCTGCTCTGTCTACTGTCTCTAATCCATTTTAATTCCTAAACTCTGCTAAAGCTTCTGTGAGAGTGTGTGTGAGTGTAACCAGATCCCATCAAATCTTAAAACTATATAATGCACAATTCGTCTAGATGTAAGAAATTATATAATGCACAATTCATCTGGATGTATACAATGAGCAATCTCAATTGCATGCCATTAAGCACAATACAATAGACATTGATTACTTAAGACCATATTAAACTCAGACATAGAAGTAAGAAAAAAAAAAGAGAGAGAATTAGGTGGAGAGGAAGAAAATAAAGGGAGACCCAAAAGAATAAAGATGGGGACAGCACCATAGGAATTAGGGAGTTTTCCATTATTGATGGTCAAAGTCTTACTTAGTGGTAGCAGTACAGATTGGCAAGTTATATTCATTTCATGTCTAAATACAAGTTAATAAAATTTTGACTTAACACAAAAACAACTCATTTAATTATGCCTGTCAAGAGTTAAAACACAGATACGACACAATTTTTAAATAGTTGACTCGCCTAACTTGTTTAAATGAATGTGTAGTAATTGTGTCACATACAACACGCTTAATCTGCCTAACTCATTACACAAAATTAACACATAGTCTACATGCTTATAAAAATTAAAATTGTCCTAATAATATAAATAATTATCAATATTGGAAAGAAGAATTAAAATCATTTTAATTTGTTTGACATTATGCTATTTCTGCATAAAAAAAATTTTTGTTATAAACGAATAATTGTGTCATAAATAGGTAAACAGGTTGATTGACACATTTAACAATTTTATATCATTAAAAAAGTTTGTGGGTTGTGCCTTGACATTAACATTTAAGTATTTGTTTATTAAACAAGTTTGCAAGGAATATTAAACAATTATTAAACATGTTGAATGCCCTAAACACAAATACATCAATCCTAACTCCCGAACATGTCATGTTGAGGTATCATGTAAAATTGCCCATCTCTACTTGTAATAAGCAGAAAATACAAGGTCTCTATTTATAGTGGCCAAGTCAAACAGAAATATATGCAAATGAGCAACCTAAATCCTACTCATAAAAAGATCTAATTAGAAAACTGAATCAAACTAAAATAGTAATACTAAATTAAAATATTTCCTTAAACAAATGATAAAACTTTAGGTTTATAATTCTTCATAAAAATCGTCAACATAATGCATGTCTAAGATATCATGATGCATCTAACAAATGCATATTCCCTAAATTGAACAAGCAAAAACCAGATGCTACAAAATAATGTCTAATATGCTAAAATAACATCAGAATTTTTAAATTTTCTTGTCAGATAAATAGCTTAAAAGTGAGAAAACCATCCCAAACATAATTCAGCAAATTAAATAAAAAATTGTTCTTTTACACGCCATGAGAATAAAAAATCATCTGGCACCATAAAAGCTTCTAATCTTAATTATCATGAATAAAAAATTTGACAAAAGTCCACAAATTAGTGAAATTTGAAATACTATAGAAGTCTGACGTGAAGTCTGGAGAGAAAATTACAGGCAAATGATAACGAAATGCATATAATGTCACTAACATCATATGATGGTGCAATAACAACAATTATTGCAAAAAAAGATAGGAATAATAGCATGTTGGTGGCGATAAGTTTGGTGATGTTGTTAAGTAATAATAATATCCAATTGTGGTGATTAAACAGGGATGGTGAATGCGCAATTGGTCTGGAGGTTGTGCACTTTGGTGGTCTTGCCAGCATATGTAATTAGATTGGTAGTAATAATGGCTAGATTGACAATCTTGACAACACAAATGGTGACAGTGGGAATGGCGGAGGCGTTGAGATAATGATATTGCAGGTGGCTAAAGTAGCAGTGGCAAGGATACTGCTGGCGTGCTACAAGTGATAGCAAGCTGTTTTTTTTTTTTTTTTTTACTTCTCCACTTGTTTACCAACTCTTTTTTAGTCCAAAATTCTTCCAAAAATCAAACATGCCTTTGAAGATTAAGTTAGACAACAAAATCACCGTCTCAGAATCCATATTAAGCATACATACATACGTACATATAGTTCTTCAAATACAAAGAAATCAGTGAAGGCAACAGTCATAAAGACCAAAGTTGCAATCTTAAAACCAGAACCAGAAGCAGCTCCAGCTCCAGACAAACTCAATTCTTACAGAGCATAGAAAACAAAAACTCTCAATTTTTTCCAAAAAAAAAAAGGTAACATTAAAAATAATGCATCAAGAAGCTATATCTGAGAAAACAATTCTCCTATCTTTATAAGAACAGATCTAAAACTACAAATCTCAAACATCACTTTGATGCTCAACTTAAACTACTGTACTCAGAAATCACACCGCACGCGACTGATTGCATAAACAATACGCTAACATGACTAACTATTATTCAACTAAAAAAAAAAGTCAAAATCAGATTCTCATAACAAAACCAAAATAAATAAATTAAAAATAGAAAAATTTAGCCCTATTCAATGGCTGATACACCAAATTAAGCGCAACATGGTACAAGAATTCAACAGCGAAAACGGAAATTAAAAGCGAGAAAAATAACAATCGAATAAAGAGATAAAAATTTCAAATACTTGCAAAGCATAAGCATATGTATACCTGGGACGATGATTTTAAATGGAATTTGGAGAAAGGTTCGGGATCTGAGAAGCCGCCACGGACATCTTTGAAACAAAGAGAGCTAATTGATTCAAGTGATGTTAACAGACAAAAAATAAAGAAGACTCTAACTAGGTGAGGCCTTGTATTTTATTAAATAAAGAGCCAATTTATTTGGGCGGCTCTTGTTTTTTATCTTTTGTTTTTGGTTTTTTTATTTTTTTAAGGTCACCATCTATTTTAATCGAATAGTTATTTAATTTGTATCGTAGATTAATAACATTATATTAATATAATTTACAAAATTTTTTAAATAATAATATTATTTTTCAAATATCATAATATACTTAGCTTAAGGTTGAATATTATAGTTGAGTCTATGCTTAAATTTTTGGTTGATGCTACAATACACCCATTGCTTTCCATGCATTGAGTTTTTTTTTTATATATATAAAGTTTGGGAAAAAAGCATTTAAATTTTGAAAATTCCATAAAAAAGTTTAAAAAAAGAACTCATGATTCTTGAAGTTTATATTATTTTTCTGAACTTTATACAAAAAATCTTAAATTTTATACAAAAAATACTGGGTGCATGTCATGCACATAGATGTATTATAGTTTATTTTTTACACAGATTAAGGGATTTCATAATGAGATAATCTACTTAATCTCACAAAATTAGTGAATTATAAATATGCAACCTATATTAATATTATTAAAGTGATTCAGTATCACCAACCTCCGTTACTAAGATAAGTGAAAAAAAAAATTAAAATCTAAGATTACCAAATTATAAATGTACAGGACTGCAAATATCAGACCTTGTCTATTCAACTAAATCAATAGAAATATGTATAAAATGTGGTTTACTTGAGAGAACTAAATATAAGAGGTTACTCAAAATATGTTTTTATATAGGGATGTGGAAGATTAGATTCATAACATAGTCTCATAGAAAAAACGAAAATATTTGGACCACCTCAAAAAAATAGATGAAGGCCAGTGTTAAATGTTTAACCAAATAATACTAAATGATCACGTTAACTTTTGTGGATAATATTAAATTTTTAGGTTAAGTGGTTTATATTATCATACTTACATATTTTCATTACTCTAATTTATCTGAGTAAGACTATCATATCTCCTATTTTATTTATATCAAACTTTTATTTTTATTTAAGTATCATGATTGACCGAATGAGAAGAGAAGGAAAAAATAACATAAGTGTAAAATAAATTTTATATTTTATTAAAATAAGATATTATATTAAATAATAAGTTAATATCATTTGATATAATGTTAATCGAAATACGGTATTCTTCATCTACCTTACTTGAAATTACAGACAATTGTAATGTTTTATAAGTCATATTAATAACAAAGAATAATTTCATTTATACTTTAACTAATTTTTCAGTAGAGTGCTCTTAAAATGTGTAATCAATGTGCTCTTCATTATTACTTTTGAGAATGCAAATTCCGATGTTGCTCCCCCTTGACAAATTTTTGTTGCTTCACCGCTTCAAATGAAGTTTAAGCAAATTTCATAATTTAAGAGATTTAATATATATATATATATATATATATATTGGATAATAAAATTGGAAAAATGAAAATAATAGACAAGTTTTTAGGATTTTTTTCGAAAAGATACTCTCACCAAATTGAATATCTAGTACCCAATATATCTCAAGTTTTTTAAATGTAAAAACAATATTTAGACTAATTTGACAATTCAAATTTGTTTAATAACTTGATACTTTGGCAATAAAAAAAATTAAAATTTGACTATTTCTTATAATAATCCGAGTTAGCTATTTTTGTGTTTTTTTTCAAAAATAAAATAATAAATAAAAATTTTATAACAAATTTTACTAATTAATTATATGGAAATTAGTTTTTTGTATATGATTTATTTCCATACACACCCCTTGGGTACCGATATTGACAACGCGTGCTTTTCAGTGAAAACGACCAATTTCCAGAAAGTCAAATTTACCCTTACAAAAATCGAAAGTGATGGCAAATGAATAAGGGTGTTAGGGTCATTTAGGGTATCTTGATGACGTAATGGAAATAGTCATGGAGTGAAGAAATTAGTGGCCAAGGTGGAGTTGTCGTGACGTGCCTTGCAATCACAAGTGGCGGAATAGAATCTGCTGAGCTGGCATGCCAGACGAAAGTTCTCAGCTATCGGTGGCTAGCCGAGCGGAGCCGAGCCGAGATATTACTAACAGCTTTGTTGGTAGCGCTTGCGTCCAAAACAGTACTGTTGGCTGCTCGTGCCGGGTTCCACATAACTAGAAGTTGCGATTGATCGGTTCCGTCTCAACGTATTACAAGTTAGGATTTAGAGAACTAAAAAAATATAATAATACTAAATTGTGAGAATATTTTTTAAAAATAACAATATTTTATAAATTTAAGTTTATTAATCAAGTTTAATATTAGGTACTAAATTTATTTTAATTTTCTTATTACATTTGTATATAATACTCAAAACTTGAGATTCTTATATCTCAATAATGACCATTATTACTCAATAACTCAATCCTTTATAAAATATTATTTGATTCTATTTTAACAACTATTTATCATTGTCAAGTTATCTAGTTTATTAGTTAGATAACTTGACAATTATTTAATTAATAAAAAATACAATTTAACTATTTCTAATATTAATCCTAAAAAATGAGTTATTTTTGACCTTTTTGCATATAAATTACATAGCTTATCTTAAAAATAGGAATTTTTGGTATACTTTTAGGAGTTTTAACTTCTTACATTAGACGTCGTAGTAATTCATGTTACCATATGAGATTATAACATCTAAATTTCTATAAATTAGTTTAAAACTATAATGATTAAAAATAAGTTAAAAAAAGCAAATGAAACAAAATATATGTTTTTTTTTTTTAATAATGCTACGATATGCATTCAGTAGAAATAAATTAATATAAGAAAAATCTAACAATAGGTATATTTTATGAAGTCTTCGTAGATATTTCTTCACATATTTATGAGATTAGATACATGGATTAACAGCATAATTTTTTAGTGTGAATGAAAAACTTATAATTCGTTATTGTAAATTTGGCATTTATATATACATATATTCATTGATATTTTGGGCTTTGCGTGATGGAAGAGAGCCGATTAAGTGGCTTGAGCCGAAGAAACATAAGAGAAAAAAAAGTGGAAAAAGGGTCTGAGCTCGACTCCGCTGCCAGTTCGCTGCATCTCAGAGAAACACAATTGGAGGAATCTGAAAGGTGAACACGTGGCATAATCCGATGGAGAACAGGCTAATAATTGGAATCCAAAGTACCAACTGCCTGCCTCAAAGATTTTTTTCTTTGCATTTCTTTGGTTTGTGCCGCGTTTCGAGTGCGTAACCTAATTTATGACTTCGATTATTGGAAAGAGAAATATTTATTTTAGTATATATGACATGACATGATGCATTCGCGTTGACTCTCGCCATGCCCGTAAATAATTTACATTAATTAATTTTTGCCTCCACTGGTCTACCAATTTATATTCTACTCTTTTAAGTCTTTTCATTGAACATTATTCAACAATTAACAAAACATAAAATAAATCTTTTTTATCTTAAATTTTGTTATTTACTCAACCAGATAAACTTATATATTTTTTAATATTTATTAAATTATGCGCATGCTCTAAGTAACAAAATTTATGAGGATAGTTTGAAATAGGGGTGTTCAAAATTATCCGACTCGACCCGACCTAACTCAATCAGGTTTTATCGGGTTAATCGGGTTACAGGCGGATTAATATAATAAAAAACCCGAAATTGGGTTTTAAAATTCAGGTTTTGTGCAATCGAGTTTGGGATCGGGTTTAATTTATGTAACCCGACACTAGGCACTCGACACTCGACAATTACATGTCGAATCGTGTCAGATTCACAATCGACACTCGATATCAGTATATTTTCGAAGAGATCGAGTGTCGGATGCATCATCCGACACTCGACACTATTTACTCGACACTCGACACCTACATGTCGAGTCGTGTCGGATTTACAACCGACACTCGATATCAGTCTATTTTCGAAGACATCGAGTGTCGGATGCATCATCCAACACTCGACACTATCTACTCGACACTCGACACTTATATTTCGAGTCGTGTCGGATACATTGTTATCCGACACTCGACATGTCGGATGAAAGCTAGTGTCGAGTGTCGGATGATGCATCCGACACTCGATGTCTTCGAAAATAGACTGATATCGAGTGTCGGTTGTGAATCCGATACGACTCGATATATAAGTGTCGAGCGTCGAGCGGCTAGTGTCGAGTGTCGGATTATGCATCCGACACTCGATGTCTTCGAAAATAGACTGATATTGAGTGTCGGTTGTGAATCCGACACGATTCGATATGTAAGTGTCGAGAGTCGAGTGGACCCGACAGACTCGACCATCCCGACCATTTGGGTTATATATCGGGTTACATGCTTCAGAAACCCGATTACGGGTATAAAATGTCTAACCCGATCATGTATCGGGTCTTGTCGGGTTGGGCAAAACCCGACCCGACCCGACCCGACCCGACCGGTGTACACCCCTAGTTTGAAAAGTGATATTCGTTCCAAAAAAAAATTAAGACGCCAAAGCTATTTACTGATAGATCAAACTTTTTTTTTTACTGTTTGCATCTTGAACTTAACAGCCAAAAAGATAAAAAATAAAGAACCTATCAAACTTAAAAATTGATAGCAAACAAAAAAAAAATTGACGAACTATCAATAATTGATTATAATATCCAATTTTTTTAAATTATGATTATTTCTCAAAATACCCATTAATTTGGATAATAATTTTAATTATTTGTTAAAGTATTGTTATTTAGTTCCACTGGTGAAATGAACTTTCCGCACGTTCTACTTGAAAACATTGATAATAAATATTTCAACATATAAGTTTAGGGGTTAATATCATAAACTACCCCTATGTTTTGGCCTAATTACTCTAGATTCCTCATTTGTATTTTTTTGTCCTCAGCTACCCCTAACTTTTAAAAAAAAATCATGGACCATCCTCCGTTAGAAATTCCGTTAGATTTTCGTAAATAAGTTGAAATAATATGGCTAAAATGGTAAAGATACAATTACAAGTCAACATTATTTAATGTAAGAGTCAACAGTTAAATTAACTCCACTTTCTCTTTCTTCTTGGTCCCCACTTTATGGACATTTCTTTATTGTCTTCTTCTTCTGGTTCGCGCTCTAGTTCACCTACCTGACTTCATGCAAAGCCAAACTGAAGCTTCATCTTCCGAAACCGTGAAAAATCCTTGAAGTTGATGTGAACGTCAACTGGTAAGTTATTTTTCTTATGATTCGCTTCTTGGATGCCATGCATGTAAGCTGGAATGAAAAACTTTGCGTCATTGCACATGTTGTATGTTTTTTTTTTGGCTTTTTCATACAACTTGGAAGTTTCTTTTTCTTCTATTGTTGATATATGTAGTGCTGTATGCATTGCATTTATCTAAAAATATTAAAATCAAAACCCTAATAATTTGATTATATTTGGGGGTTTTTTAAATTGAGGTGAAAATCGTATAGTTTATATGTTATTTTTGCTGGTTGGACTGCCATATTAACATGCATGTATCTATGGTGTTGAGTTTATATTAGTTTTATAGTCTTGTTCTTGTGTAATGTATAACCATTGATGCGTAAACATAGGGGTTTTCAGAATTGAGGTTATAATTATATTATTTATGTGTCTTTTTCAGTGGTTTTAATGTTATGGATTGAAATGCATGTAAATTTATGCTATAGTATATGTTATAATAGTTCTGAATATCTCTTCCCTGTCTAATATGTTAACTCATGATTTTTTTTTTATGTGTTTAACACAATTTGTAATCATATATACTGCAATATTTGTGAGTTTATTTGCAAAAAGCATATTTATGTGTTTTTCTTGTGTGTTTAATGTTATTGATGCATATGGCAATGAGAGGGATGTGTTTTTCTTAACATTGAGATGTAATGGTACCGAGATACCATTTGGTTTTGTTGACCCTGATAAAGTGTCTAGAATAGGTCTTTTTCAGGTTGCTAATGAGGTTATTGGTCTGGGGGTTATTGATTTTAGGGATGTTAAATTTGGTGTTGAGTTGCCTTGGAATGGTGAGAGCATAGTTATTGACAATGACTCCTGATTCTTAGAATTACTGAAAATGTTTGAAAAAAATTATGTTTTCGAAATTACAATTGATGTTGAGGTCTCCCAAGTATAGGAGTGTCGAAGTAATAAAACCCGGTGAGACCGGGGTCGATCCACGAGGAAGGGAATTTAAGCGTTACAAATTATAAGCTAAACAAATGTGATATGGATGATTCAAAGAGGTGACATGATAATATCAACAAGTATGTAAGATGGTAGGTGGTATTACCGACCATTCAAATATAAAACAAAAAGCAAGAGGAGGTAAAACCATCCATGGAAATAGGTGGTATAACCAACCATAGTAAATTAAAGAACAATTTCATAAGGTGGTAGAACCTACCATAGTAAATAAAATAAAAAGTTCATAAACAATAGAATAATTAAAATAAAAGAGGAATTAACACAATAACAATAAAAGCTAAGGTTAGGGGATCCGCCCTTGATAATTCAAATAAGGATAATTAACCCATTTTAGTTATATGAATTATATTTGTTTCATTACCAATATTTATACCACTTCTTGTAAATGGGTTCAAGCATCCAATGTGCCAATCACCATATGTCTACAACAAATCAAGGTTCCTAACTAGATTCGTGTCGGTAAGGAAGAACCATACATCATCTAGAAAGGATCCAAGCATTTGATGTGCCAAGGATTGTCGACAATGGATCAAGACCTCCACTTTACGAGTGGTGTCAAGATTGATTAAGAAATTAAATATAAATCATATTGAATAAACATTATAAGATTAAGATTATTAAGCACATATTAAGGATTAGAGAATCCTTATTCTCATATCAAGGGTTTCACCCTTTCACCTTAGCAAAAGAGAAATTAGAAGAACATTATAATAGAAAGAAAATAAAATGCAAGAAAAAGGAAATTCATTAATAACATAAACACACAAAACACAATACAAGATCCTAGCCAAAGCCAAAATGTTCCAGCCAAGGCCAAGATGCCCTAATGGGTCACAAGGCACCTCTATTTATAGATACATCCAGGGGCAAACTTGTCAAATTACAAGGGCATAATTGTCAAATATTAGTTGTAAATATCTTTGACAATTGGGATCATTAGGCACCGACTTTGACCATCAATTTTCACATCGAAATGTTGTGAATTTTAATCACATGTCTTCATTAAAGTTGTAGATATTTCTCTCAGCTTTCTAGAACATATTGATTTGCACAATTTGGATACGTATTTTGAGAGATACGGTCCAAATACTGAGGCCTGGTCAGACTGGGCCGAGACTGTAGATGGGTTCACTTCAAGCCCAATTTTGGTCCACTAAGAGCCCGAATTTGATGATTCTTGTGAAATGCAATCTTGTAGAAAATTAAATCAGCTTTCCAAAACATTAAGCATTGCACCATTCTGATCTATAAATAGAGAGTTATGCCCATTTTACTGAACCTGTAACAAAACCAAAATTAAGAGAAATTAATTCCAAAGATGCAAATGCTACAAATATGCTTAAGTTGAGGAATTTAATGACACTATTAATGCAATATGATGAACTAAACTCTTATTAAACATGCATATTTAAGTGTTCATCACACCCCCCAACTAGCTTATTGCTAGTCCCTAGCAATTAAAGCGTTATTATTTAGAAGTGATTTATAGAATTTTACATCCAAGGTGGTCATTATTGCACTCTCCTTGATTTTATCCAAATAAACAAACTCTCAACTGATTTTTTTTTTTTATATGACTCATGTACCCTTCAGTCAAGATATCCACAAACCTTCTTTTGTGCTCAGTTGACACATGACTATGGGGCTTATTAGAAATAAGCCATATCGGTTCTAGTATTTGTTAAGGCTAACAACCTTAGGTAGGGGATATTCATTCATTTTATACATTTTTTTTCTTTTTTTTTCTTTTTTTTTTTTTTTGAAAGAATGCATCTTTAACCCATGTAGCGAGCCTTAGGCTAATGACTCCCAGACCAGTTGGCCTTAGGGCATTAGGTGTTAAGACACCCCTACGAGCTTAACGACTCGGGTTGCCGATGCTTTATTTTTGCTTAGAAACTTGTGGATAGTGCAAGGTTCAATCCCATTAAGCTTTCTCCTTAATCCATGTAGCGAGCTTTGGGCCAATAGCTCCCAAACCAGTTGGTCTTAGGGTATTAGGTGTTGAGGCACCCCTCGGGCTTAATTGCTCGAATTAAGGAGGCTACAAGACCAAACTTATCCACCATTACTTTCTCTCTTTTTTCTTTTTTTTTTCATTTTTCATTTTTTTCATTTTTTTTTTAAACTTTCCCCTTCCTTTTGTTGTTTTCCTAAACAAAACAAAAGAACTCAAATATTGCAATATTTCATTTCGCCACCCACAATCATACATCAAGGTATGTGTGTGTGTGAAGAAAGATTCATAGATACTTGCTTAATGAGCACATAAGCACACAATTTATTAAATGATAAGGTTGTGAGAGTTCATAGATTTGAATGATTCAAAGTGAAATGAATAAGACCTCCTTGTTATAAAATTCAAAAATCAAGACTAAATAATATCAAATAAGTCTTCAAAAATGCAAGAATAAAATGACAAATTGGTTAGAATGGGTTTCAAGAGTTCAAACTGGTCCTCCCTACTCTGCCATTCCTGACCCAGAATGCGTCTCAAGAGGATTTGAACTCCTTACACCGCACTCTGAATCTAATTACTAACTCGCTTTCTTTTTTTTTTCTGCAAGAAAAAGTAAAATTTCAAGACACACTTATGTCTACTATCCTTCCCCCCCAACCAAATGAAACATTGTCCTCAATGTTTAAATGTAGAGAGATAAGTATAGGAGACATTACCTGAAGCTTCTGTTATTCAAGAGAGATGACCTGAAAGACTCATAAAATAACATGCTAAAAATAAAATAAAATAAAATAAAATAAAGGACAAGAAGAAAAAAAATTACAAACGGAGATTCAAATCCAATTTGCACTTTTTGTTTTGCCCTCCTGCCCAATTAATTTGAGTACTAGCTGGGTCAGGTTCATACTCAACTTCTTGTAATTTGTCAAGTAACTCACCAGCAGAAGTGGCAGAAATAAGGATCTTTCTCGCTGAATGAGGGATAAAATTTTGTTCCACAGCTGCATCAACAAAACTTATTAAAGGATCAAAGAAATTGTTAACATTCAACAAACCTATGGGTTTTTGATGGAGATTCAGTTGGGCCCAAGAGGCAATTTGAAAAATTTCTTCAAGAGTGCCAAAGCCACCTGGTAAAGCAATAAAGGCATCTGAATTGATGAGCATATGTGCCATGCGTTCATGCATAGAGGAGACCTGTAACTCCTTCCCAACCGTTTTTCCAACAATACTTTCTACAGCCAAAGCTTTAGGAATAACTCCTAAACTTGAGTACCTCCTACATGTGCAGCTGTTGACACACAACCCATTAACCCGAGGCTACCTCCCCCATAAACCACATGAATCTTTCTTTCAGCCAGTAGCCTACCAAGATAGTTTGCTACTTCTACAAACTCCTCACTTTTACCCGGTCGAGATCCGCAGAATACACATATCCTTTGGATTCGACGTTGTGAAGTTCCCTCCATGTCTATGCAACTCTCTAACTATGTGTGAGGAAGAGAATAAGAGATGTGGTATTTATGGAGTGCAAAAAGGTATGCTAATGATGACATCTAAATAGGTAGCTCGGTTGCTTTTTGAAAAATATGACAATAATGCATAGAAATTCAAAAAAAGATGATGAAATAAGACACCATAAGTCAAGCAAAAGATACAAATTCAAAAATGACAGCTATAAGGCATTAAAATTCAAAAATGATGGGACGCATGCATATGTACAGGTAGTTGTGACTGTGGCTCACATCTTCCTCTGGTTTTACGTCCAGAAACGGCTTAAACACCTTCTATGAGTTGGGGATATGCTTCCCATCCAGTTTTCTTATAAACTGGCAAACAGGGTCGTTTTGAGTCAGATTCCCAAGACTATAGCGTTCCTGCTCATCTCGGAATTGTGTCCACAAATTAAAAATTTCACGCTGCACAAGTCCACAAGAATGCGTCTCAAGAGTCGTTCGGATATCATCCAAAGACTCCTTACTCAGTCCATTCTTGATGAACTGTAGTTTATCCTCTCGATTGTTAGACAAATATCCCAAGGAGCGGCAACGCTGGTTACAAGTCCATCTTGCACATCTGGGACAAACTTGTAACCTTTTCGCTCTTCGCTTTTTGGCATAAGAGCTTTTTCCCAAACCTGGCATATGGGAAACAAGATTATCTGAAAACTCACAAGAGAATCGAACCTTGGCTTCAATTAACCATCTTAAATCAGCAGGAATACCCTTACGCATCAACAACCTTAGTCTTTCTGCACGAGCTTTATAAATTTTAAGCAAATCATTTTGAGGAAGAGAGGGAAAATGTTTGTGCAATTTTGAGAGAATGGTATCCATGTGAAGAAAATGACAGAGAAGAAAAGAAGATGGATGCAAGGTAAGCAACAGTTTTTAGGGAACTGAAAAACCGACTTTAAATGTCACGGAGTACCGTATCCGCCACTTGACCGGAAAAATCAATCCTTAAAAAGGATCGATTAAAGCAATGGACTCTTCGTTTTGGGCAAATTTTCAAAGAATGGTTTTAACCGTTGTCCATTAACTTTAAACACATTACCATTCTTTGGGTTCTCAATTTCAACTGCTCCATGAGGGAAAATATTTTTAACAATAAAAGGCCCAGTCCAACGAGACCGAAGTTTACCAGGAAACAAATGCAATCTTGAATCATACAAAAGAACTTTTTGTGAAGGTTCAAAAGATTTTCTAACAATGGATTTGTCATGAAAAACCTTCATTTTTTCTTTGTAGATTTTAGAATTTTCATAAGCCTCATTCCTGATTTCTTCAAGTTCACTCAGTTGGAGTTTACGTAGCTTGCAAGCATCATTCAAATTTGTGTTGAATGTTTTAATGGCCCAATAAGCTTTATGCTCAATTTCCACAGGTAAGTGACAAGGTTTTCCATAAACTAGTCTATAAGGAGACATTCCCAATGATGTTTTAAAAGCAGTTCGGTAAGCCCAAAGTGCATCACTAAGTCTTAAAGACCAATCTTTACGATTTGGGTTAACCGTTTTTTCTAGGATCTGTTTTATCTCCCTATTAGCTAATTCAACTTGTCCACTTGTTTGTGGGTGATAAGGTGTAGAAATTTTATGGGTTATTCCATATTTCTTCATTAAGGTTTCAAATGGTTTGTTACAAAAATGTGTACCCCCATCACTAATAATGGCTCGAGGAATTCCAAATCTACTCAAGATATTCTCTTTCAAGAATTTGACAACTGTTTTGTGATCATTGTTTCGACATGGAATTGCCTCGACCCATTTTGAAACATAGTCTACTGCAACAAGGATGTACACAAAACCAAATGACGGTGGAAAGGGTCCCATAAAATCAATACCCCAACAGTCAAAGATTTCAACAACAAGAATGGGATTTAAAGGCATCATGTTTCTTTTTGAAATGGATCCCAATTTTTGACAATTTTCACATGTTTTGCAAAATGCATGTGCATCTTTAAATAAGGTGGGCCAATAAAATCCACATTGTAAGATCTTAGCAGCTGTTTTTCTAGATGAAAAATGTCCTCCACATGCTTCAGAATGACAAAAGTTAATGACACTACTTACCTCATTGTCGGGTATGCATCTTCTTATTATTTGATCCGGACAATATTTGAAAAGATACGGATCATCCCAGTAAAAATTTTTCACCTCGGTCAAAAACTTTCTTTTGTCTTGAGCTTTCCAATGAGGTGGCATTTTCCCTGTCGCAAGAAAATTTACAATGTTAGCAAACCAAGGTACAGTAGCAACGGAAAATAAAAATTCATCAGGAAAAGAATCATTGATAGGTGAAGTTTCAATTAATGTCTCTGTCGTTAGTCTTGAAAGATGATCAGCAACGACATTTTCGGCTCCTTTCTTATCCTTTATTGTGATGTTGAATTCTTGGAGCAATAAGATCCACCGTATCAATCTAGGTTTTGCATCCTGTTTAGACATTAAATATCTCATAGCTGCGTGGTCAGTGTAAACAATTGTTGGAGAGCCAATTAAATAAGAACGAAATTTGTCCAATGCAAATACTACTGCAAGTAGTTCTTTTTCAGTTGTTGTGTAATTCATTTGTGCATCATTTAAAGTCCTACTTGCATAGTATATCACATAAGGCTACCTTCTTTTCTTGTCCTAAGACAGCACCAACTGCATCGTCGCTTGCACACACATCATTCACAAGGCATGAACCAATCAGGAGATTGCAATAATTGGGGCATTGTTAAAAGTCCAATTAATGTATCAAGGTCATTTGACATTCTTGAGTACATTCAAGAAGTCATCTTTTTATTAGAGGTGACAAAGAGGTTTTAGATATGCACTGAAATTTCTTATGAACCTCCTAAAAATCCAGCATGCCCTAAGAATAAACGGACCTCTTTAACTATTTCTGGTGGAGGCAAATGGGAAATTAATTTCACTTTTGCTTTGTCCACTTCAATTCCCTTAGAAGACACTACATGACCTAAGACAATTCCCGAAGTGACCATATAATGACATTTTTTCCCATTCAAAATAAGACCTTTTTCTTCACACCTTTTTAGGACTTTTTCTAAGTTTTCAAGACAATTATCAAAAGAGTTTCCAAAGATAGTTAAATCATCCACGAAAACTTCTAAACAATGTTCGACCATGTCACTAAAAATGCTTAGCATGCATCTTTGAAAAGTAGCTGGAGCATTACAAAGTCCAAAAGGCATTCTCCTAAATGCAAAAGTGCCAAAGGGGCACGTGAACGTGGTCTTTTCTTGGTCCTCAAGTGCAATGGGAATTTGATAGTAGCCTGAGTATCCATCAAGAAAGCAGTATTAGGGGTTTCCTGCTACTCTTTCAAGAATTTGGTCAAGGAAGGGTAAGGGAAAATGGTCTTTTCTAGTGGCAGCATTTAATTTTCTATAATCAATGTACATCCTCCAACTAGATGAGACACGAGTTGGCAATAATTCACCCTTTTCATTTTTAACCACTGTGATGCCAAATTTTTTAGGTACTACTTGTGTAGGGCTTACCCACTTACTATCAGAAATAGGATAGATAATTCCCACATCAAGTAGTTTGAGAACTTCAGCCCTAATGACCTCTTTCATGTGGGGTTTTAATCTCCTTTGAGGTTGTTGGGATGTTTTGGCATTTTCTTCTAAATGTATTCTATGTGTAAAAATCAAAGTGTTAATGCCTTTTATGTCTTT
>SNVD02011620.1:0-57235 GCA_013180625.2 Boswellia sacra
TGAGTTGATTTTTCTTCTCTGTGTCAGTCCACCAAATTGCATGTCAATTATGTCAGCCTTCCGTTTGAAATTTGAATTCTTCAAAACATATGAAATGTGCTCCATTAAATCCTCTTTCCAATGTCGCAAGAATCAAGTCATTTTGATTTTTCTAGCTTAAGATATGTTCAAAAGAGTATTCGGTGCTCATGTCAGCTGCTTCCATTTGTCTTTCAACTTGCATGATGATTTGGACAACCTTGCACTTAAAATTTGAATTTTATTAAAACATATGAAATGTTATAAATTGAGTAAGCTTTCCAAAGGCTCAAGAATCACGTCATTTGACATTTGTAGAGAATTTGACCAATTTGATAGAGATTGCTCATTAATCACATATCCTTGAATCAAACCTTGTACTTAACTTTGATCCTTTAACATGTAGTCTTCTCCTAGCTTCAACACTTCATTTTAATAAGCCCCTTCTTGATTTTATAATTATTTCAATAATCTTATTCTTGCACATAAATAAATATATTAGTAAATCTCAATGAATCAATGTGTATTGTTATCATCAAAATTATCATATAGCCTTAGGGCTAACAGAAAGAAATAACCTGAAAAAGCTCAAAAGAAACGACATGAAAAATCTCAAATAAACACACTAAAAAGAAAGCAAACAAAAACGAAGCAAACCAGCAAATAGAGATTACAGATGGAGGGTTAAATCCAGTTGACGCCTTTTGTTGCCTTCTCCAAACCAATTTATCCGAGCCATTGTTGGATCAGGTGAATAGACGAATTCTTGTAGTTTGTCAATTAACTCTCCTGCAGTTGAAGCTGTAACCAGCATTTGCCTTGCTGACGGTGAGATGAAATTTTTTTCTACAGCTTGATCAAGAAAGGACAACAAACCATCAAAAAAATAATTAACATTTAACAAACCAATGGGTTTCCGATGGATGTTTAGCTGTGCCCAAGAGGTGATTTGAAATATCTCCTCTAATGTACCATAACCACCCGGCAAAGTTATAAATGCATC
The DNA here is from genome assembly GCA_013180625.2 of Boswellia sacra. Classification (NCBI taxonomy): domain Eukaryota; kingdom Viridiplantae; phylum Streptophyta; class Magnoliopsida; order Sapindales; family Burseraceae; genus Boswellia; species Boswellia sacra. Next base: position 1,022 of record SNVD02011620.1, read on the forward strand.
GACTTAACAACCATATTTGCAATACGCTCATGCATACTAGAGACCTGTAACTCTTCCCCGATTGTGTTGCCTACGATATCTCGTACAGCTAATGGTTTAGGGATAATGCCGAGGACTTTGCTCCCTCCTAGGGATGCAGCTGTTGACACACACCAGCTGTCGACACAAACCCCATTAACCCAAGACTACCCCCTCCATAAATCAAATGAATACCCCTCACAGCTAATGTCCTACCAAGATTAAGAGCTGCTATTGTAAAACTCTCCATCTTTACCAAATTGCGATCCACAAAATACACATATATTTTAGAATCGCCGAATTGGTGTTTTCTCCATTTCTAAAAGTGCTCTAAACTTGTGTAAGACAATCATAAGCATTAGATTGGGAAAATACAAGCAACTTCAATTAGAGAATTGGATAACAATTTCTTACACAATCAACTCACAAAATCCATATCAAGGGCTTTGAAATCACCCTCAACCAATTCAGAGATAGTTACACATATTCAATCAGAATAACAAATACAATACAGAGAAATTCCAGAATTGAAAAGAAAAGAAAGAACGTAGCAAATTCTTTGAAAATCTTCTTTGTAGATGAATCTTCTTGGAATTGTAGTTCCTCCTCTTTCAAAATCTTCTTTCTCCTTCAAGAACTCCAAGGGATGAGAGAAATCCAGAAATGCAGCTCCTCCCACGTTTTGCCCTCTTCAAGTTATGAAAATAAAACCCTAAAATGTGTTTAAATACTCTGCTACAGTAACCTGCTACAGTGTCCCGTATTATACATGCTACAGTGATTTGTGGAATTACATTTCTATACTTCTCACACTGTTTTGATTAAAACTTTTGGTACACTGAATGGATTTATAAACCGTAAATTTCTCCAGAAAATAGATTTCGAGAGCTTTCTAACAGTATATAATATGTCATCGGATTCATTGTATATCAATACAATTAAATCCGAGAATATGGTTGACTAGCAGAGGTGAAAATGAAGGGTTTTACTCCATTTTTGTGCAAGTTGCTCCAAAACTCCTACAAACATCAAAACCACACAAAAACATAAAAATACCAAGGAATATAGCAAAGAAACATGGACGAATTGATATAAAAGTAATACATAAATAGACACCTATCAACTTTCGGCGGGGGTTGACAAAACCGCCACACTTGTCTCCCACGTGAAGCATGAAAAGTAGAGATATACTTTTGGCAGAGGTTGACAAAACCTCCATACTCATCTCCACGTGTGCTTATGACATGGGGTAGTCATATGATTTGTCAAAAAGAAAACTTGAAATTAAACAAACAAAATCAACAAACAACAACAACACAAAAACAACATTGATAATCAGATCAAACGAAACAAGAAGAAAATAAATTCGACAACAACAACACACATTCAAATATACAAGTAGTTGTGATTGTGGCTCACATCTTCCTCTGGTTTTACGTCCAGTAACGGCTGAAACGCCTTCTATGAGTCGGGGATTTGCTTCCCATCCAGTTTTCTTATAAACTGGCAAACAGGGTCGTTTTTAGTCAGATTCCCTAGACTATAACACTGCAATTCATCACGAAATTGTGTCCATAGATTAAGCAATTCACGCTGAACAAGTCCACAAGAATGTGACTCGAGAGTTAACAAAACATTATCCAGCGACTCATTACTCAAACCATTCTTAATAAATGAAAGTTTATCTTCTCTATTCCTGGACACAAAACCTAATGAACGACAAGTCTGGTTACAATTCCATCTAGCACATTTATAACATACTTGTAACCTTTTCGCTCTTCGCCTCTTGGCGTAGTAGCTTTTTCCTAGACCAGGCATGTATTTTGCGAGATTAATGTCCGGCTCACCGGACAATCTCACCTTGGCTTCGATAAGCCATCGGTATCCGCAGGCAGATTTAAGAGCATCAGTACCCAAAGTCTAGTCATCCGTACTTTATAAATTTTAAACACAGCATTTTGAGGAAGTGAAGGAAAATATTTACGAAAGTTCGACAGAAAGATATCGGCATCCATTGAAGAGGAGAAAAGGAAAGATATTACCAGTAATCGTTTGAGTCTGTTCTTCTCCAAGATATGCACACTTCAAACCTTCAAGCAATGGCTTCAATTCTTTTTTCGGTGTTTCCTCAAGCTGTTGCACAAATGAACACAAAGTACGAAATAATCAAATTAAACAAAAGAAACGAAAAAAAAAGAGCAGAAATGAAACTAAAGACATATAAAAGAGATAACAACAGAATAGCAAACAAAAGTAAAAAACAAGTAAAAAAATATATATATATATAAAAACGAATAAGACAGATGGCAAGGAGAGATAAAACCTGGTCAATTGATGGTTACGAAAGGAAATCTCCTCGAGAACACAACAATTGATCATTATTACCTCATTTTATTTTTCTTTTTTTTTTTCAAAAACATTGGGTTGCCTCCCAATAAGCGCTTGGTTTACGTTCCTCAGGGCCTGACGTTGCGTTTCCATATGGGAGGATCCAATCTTCGATGTGCTTCACTAGTGGGCTTGGATCCTTCTTTCCACAAGAAATGGTGCACGCATATGGATGGGCCCTGGATGTCAACAATTGTCCACTCAATAGCTATTTTGTGATCTGTAAGTATTCGGATGAGTTTCTCTTCTTGTATTCGTGCAAGGCCCATTTCTATTGTAACTCGCAAAATATCATTCTCACCCAAGAATCCATGATTCAAATGATCTGGAAGTGACTTAAGCTCCAAGGTATTGGCTTTCATCACTGAAGGAAGAAGTTTTTCATTAGATAAAGACAATTCAATGTACGAAACATCATACCTATTTGTGGTGATAGCTATAGTCTCATCCAAGCTTGTCACAGCTTCCTCCACTTCTTTAGACACTTGTATCAGCTTTCTTGGTTCTTTGAAACTTTCTATCCTTATGTGTTCACTAATAGCAACATCCTCTCCATTCTTGCGAGTTAACTCAAAACATTGTTGTGGAAAATAATCAATAACATCAACTGATTTAAAGAAGCATAAATAGAATATGGCATGATGTTAATAAATGCTTCTAAATCGAACGTAGCTCTTTCAAACTTAGTTTTACCAATGGTGCATGTAATGGTGAACGTACCTGAATCTTTGTATTTCGGAGGAATTTTTCCTTGTAAAACAGCTGAAACATTTTCCCCCACACTTACTTTATCATTTCCTTTTAACTTCCTCTTGCTGGTGCATAACTCCTTGAGACATTTTGTATAACAAGGTACTTGCTCGATAGCATCCAGAAGTGGTATATTTACCTCAATTTTGGGAGAAGTTTCCAAGATTTTCTGTTCTTGTTCCTCCTTATTCGATTTTGCAAATCTACTAGGAAAAAGTGGAGGAGTAACATATGAAGGAATGGGAGTTATCGGATTTACCTGAGAAGTCAATGTTTTGTTCATGATGGAAGTGGTGTCATCTCCTTCATCAGTTTGTGATTTCCTTGGCAAGACATCTAATTGCTCTCCATTTCATGAAGTTATTGCACTAGCAGTCTCTCTTGGATTGATCACCGTTTGAGAAGATAATTTTTTTGAGTCTTGGCCCTAGAATTTGCTCATGCTAGTAGCCAATTGTCCCATTTGATTTGCCAGGTTTTGGATACTTGCCCCAGTTTCCTGCTGGAATTGCATTGTGGTAGTGGCAAGTGCATTAACAATGTCCTGGAGAGACATACCTGAGTTTTGTGAAGCTGGTTGCGGTGCTGGATGTGGCATTGGTGGTTGTTGCATTTGAAAAGGTTGCTGCACTCTAGGTTGATTGAAACCTTGTGTCCGATTTGGTATCACATTTGGAGTGATTGGTTGATGATTCCAGTAATTGAAATTATGGTGATCTTCCCATCCAGCATTGTAAGTGTTAGAGAAAGGATCATACCATTGCCTTGTTTGTCCTGGAAATCCACCTATGGCATTGGCTTGTTCCATATATTCTTCTTATAAAGTTGGATACATGTTGATTGGATGCTCCATCGTAGAATATACCCCACATTCATAAGATTTTTGCATATCTCCTACAGCCATGTTTTCCACAAGAGAGGTTAGCTCAGAAAGTTGTTGTTCAATGTTCGGAGTGCTTACCTCATTTACTCTCCATGGTACTTGTGGCTCAAATCCGCTACTGAATTGATAGAAGTTTACTGCTATGTTGTCTAAACACAAACAATCAGAAAAGAAAAACAAAGAAAATATGAATCAACAATGAAAACAAAATAACAAATCGATTAGAAAATCAATCCCCGGCAACGGCGCCAAAAACTTGATGCGTTCGAAACTAGCAAGTATACTAGTCGCACAAGTAATAAAGTGATAAGTAGATATCGTTCCCACGAGGATTGATTCTAATTGAATTTGTTATTTCCAGCAACAATAAACTAAACAGGGGGGGTTTTGTTGAATGCTTTAACTAAATGAAATAAGAATGCAATTTAAGAATAACAAAACAGAAGTTAATTTGAATGAAAGATCAATGAGAGACACTTGGTTAAGGGTTCTTTCTCTGCCACAAGATAGGGATTTGCGAATTAATCGTAGAATTGTCATCCAATTACAGCATTGAAGTTATCAACCGTAGATAACAACAAGCTCTGTTATCCCAATCTTTCCTTACTTTGTTGTTAAATAAAACAGGCTCTTTATTTAAGCTCTATCAATTAAACAACCTAGAACAAGCTCTCTAAATTTAATTCAATGGATGCATTACGATAAGAAAAATAGGTTGATCTAAGCAATAAACACACAAGCTCGGATTATTTAACTTAGGTTGTATTCTCCAATTGCAATATCTTATCACAATTTTGCTAATAAGGATTAGAAATTCAAGACAATTACGGATCAAGATTTCTAGTCTAGCAATAGACAACAACCAGATTATATTCAGTTGGCGATTTGAAATACAATCCAGCAAGCAATCATAAGCATTAGATATAGGAAAATACAAGCAACTTCAATTAGAGAATTGGATAACAACTTCTTGCACAATCAACTTACAAAAATCATATCAGGGGCTTTGAAATCGCCCTCAACCAATTCAGATTCAGTTACACATGTTTAAGAATGTGGTAAATACAATACAACATAGAGACATTCCAGAAAATGAAAGGGAATGGAAAAACTTAGCAAATTTGATGTAATTCTCTTTGGATTGTAGTTCTTCATCTTTCCAAGCTTCCTTTCTCCTTCAAGAAATCCAGGAGATGAAAGAATTCCAGAGCTGCAGCCTCCACCACGTTCTCCCCTCTTCAAGTTATGAAATAAAACCCTAAAATGTGTTTAAATACTCTGCTACAGTAACGTGCTACAGTGTCCCGTATTATACATGCTACAGCGATGTGTGGAATTACATTTCTACACTTCTCACACTGTTTTGATTACAACTTTCGGTACACTGAATGGATTCATAAACCGTAAATTTTCCCAAAAAGTAGACTTCGAGAGCTTTTCAACGGTATATGATATGTCATCGGGTTCATTGTATATCAATACAATTAAATCCGAGAAGATGGTTGACTAGCAGAGGTGAAAATGAAGGGTTTTACTCCATTTTTGTGCAAGTTGCTCCAAAACTCCTACAAACATCAAAACCACACAAAAACATAAAAATACCAAGGAATATAGCAAAGAAACATGGACGAATTGATATAAAAGTAATACATAAATAGACACCTATCACTTCTATCTCTTTATGCATCATGTCATGGAATAACATCATTAACATTCGTTGGTATGTTGCCCTTACATTCTTCAACTTGAAAGGCATCATCTTGTAATAGCAGGTTCTTGACTCTGTAATGAAGGCTATTTTCATTTTGTCTTCATTGACCATCATTATCTGGTTGTCTCCAGAAAACCAATCAACAAATGAGAACATGATACTAGCTGTAGCATTGTTTACCAACACATCTATTTGAGGCAAGGGAAATTCATCCTTTGATGAGGCTATAGACACTTAATTTTTAAGGCACGATGATGAAACACGAAGGTGTAATGAGCAATGGAAATGATCGAAGTGGCCTTGGAAGCAAAAAGAATAGAGTCGAGAAGAAACTGACCAAAGGCTTTGAAAATCAATACATGAATTTGGAAAAACACATAAATTAATCTAGAAGGAATCTAATGACAAGTAATATACCATTGCGAAGATGCGGATGTCTAGTTTTCATAAAATTTTATAGATTGTAAATCGGAGTTAAACTTGAAGAGTTACACATGATTGAATAGCTAAAGTTCAAAAGGGCCTACGTTGAAAAAAATGCAAAGTTAAAGGGATTGTTGGGCCACCACCAGTTCCCACCATATCTGGGCAGCTGTCCCACCATCGGCTGGTGGTCCCCCTATAGCCGACTGGCACTTTCCCTTGTAATTTTGGAAAATTTTTTTAGAAACCTTCCTTTCTTGTTTTATGATTCCTTTCTAAACTTCCACCTTCATTCTATAAAGATCCCCTCTCCTAACTTTCACGCACATCTAGAAACCTTATCTTCTCCCTTTTGAAGACACACTTGAGAATTCAAGGAGTCTTTTACAGTCTAATATCTTTTAAGGCATTCTGTTGCTCTAAACTCGAAAAGGGTACGTCTTGAGAGTAGTTCTCTCTTCTCCCCCCTCTTTTCTTCTTTATTTTTGTTGCTTTAGAATAAGCATGCCCAGGTTTTATTTTGCTTAGAATTAGCATGTTTAGGATTTATTTTGATGCTTAGGAGCATGATTAGGATTTTATGAATTACTTAGCCTTTTTTTTTTTGTTTTACAAGATGGAAATGCTTGTGAAGGTAAGTCATCTATGCCTTCTCCATTAGAAACATGTTTAGGAGTTTATTTTCTTCGCATGCTTAAGAGCAGATGATTAGAATCATGCTAGAAAGACATATAACCACTTTGAAGTATGCTAGGAAATAGCATTAAACTAGAATTCTCTTGAATGTCTAAATTGAGCTAGAAATAGTCATGATTTGCCATGATTAGGTAGAATTGCCTTGTTTTCCTTTGATTGATTCAATCAGGCTAGAAATGCCATGTCTAGGCTAGAATAGCCATATTAAGAATGCCATGATAGAATTATCAATTAAGTAGAATTACCATGACAAAATTATCAAATTAGGTAGAACCACCATGATTTAAGTTTATGGCTTTAATTGGATTTTGTTGATTCATTATGAATATACCATATTTAGAAATATGATTGAATGATGTCATGAAGTGATGGTAGACTCACATTGATGGTGAGGGACCAGCACTTAGAATGAACGATTTAGATGAATATGTATGGATATACGCTTGAAGAGGCTTGATAAGCATTGAACATACTAACATATGATGGTAAGGAATTCATTATCTATCAAGCCTCTCATTGATTGATTATATTGAATACATGATTCACATGAGTATGATATGCACGAAATGTTTTATATCAATGAGATATTTGAAGTGTTAGAAGTATAATTTACTTTATTTATTAAATAACAAATTGATGTAATCCCTTTCCTATTCCCCCATGTTTGAAGGAAATTGTAATTCTATTCTCCTCATCTCTTTCTTTGTATGAATATATAACTGTTGATGCATTCGAAACTAGCAAGTATACTAGTCGCACAAGTAATAAAGTGATGAGTAAGATATCGTTCCCACGAGGATTGAATCTAATTAAATTTGTTATTCGAAAGCGAAAACAGAATAAATGGGGGGTTTTGTTGATTGATTAACTAGATGAAATATTAATGCAAGTAAAGAATAACAAAATGCAAATTTAAACAGATTGAAAAATCAATGAGAGAAACCTGGTTAAGGGATCCTGCTCTACCACAAGATATGGATTTGCGAATTAATTGTAGAATTGTCATCTAATTACAGCATTGAAGTTATCAACCGTAGATAATAACAAGCTCTATTACCCCAATCTTTCCTTACTTTGTTGTTAAATAAAACAAGCTCTTTATTTAATCTCTATCCATTAAACAACCTTGAACAAGCTCTCTAAATTTAATTCAATGGAAGCATTACGATAAGAAAGATAGGTTGATCCAAGCAATAATCACACGGGTTCGGATTATTTAACCTAGTTTGTATTTTCCAATTGCAATCTCTGATCACAATTTTACTACTAATGATTCGAAATTCATGACAATTATGGATCAAGATTTCTAATCTAGCAATAGACAACAACCAGATTATATTCAGTTGGCCACCCCACATACAATCAGCAAGCAATCATAAGCATTAGATATGGGAAAATGCAAACAACTTCAATTAGAGAATTGGATAATAATTTCTTACACAATCAACTCACAAAAACCATATCAAGGGCTTTGAAATCACCCTCAACCAATTCAGATTCAGTTACACATGTTCAAGAACGTGGCAAATACAATACAACATGCAAACTTTCCAGAAAATGAAAGGGAATGGAAAAACCTAGCAATTTTGATGTAAATCTCTTTGGATTGTAATTCTTCCTCTTTCCAAGCTTTCTTTCTCCTTCAAGAACTCCAGGAGATGAGAGAATTCCAGAGTTGCAGCCTCCACCACGTTCTCCCTCTTCAAGTTATCAAAATAAAACCCTAAAATATGTTTATATATTCTGCTACAGTAACTTGCTACAGTGTCCTGTATTTAATAACATGCTACAGTGATATGTGGAATTACAAATATACACTTCTCATACCATTTTTATCATAACTTTCCGTACACTACATAAATTTGTGAACCGTAAATTTATCCAGAAAATAGACTTCGAGAGCTTTTCAATGGTATATAGCATGTTATCCGGTTAATTGTATATCGATACAATCAACTCCGAGAAATTGGTTGACTAGTAGAGGTGAAAATGAAGAGTTTTACTCCATTTTTGTGCAAGTTGCTCCAAAACTCCTACAAACATCAAAACCACACAAAAACATAAAAATACCAAGGAATATAGCAAGAAACATGGACGAATTGATATGAAAATGATATATAAATAGACACTTATCAAATTCCCCCACACTTAGACTTTGCTAGTCCTCGAGCAACTACGACAATATGAAATAAAACTAAACCGAAACAGAATCAACAAAAAAATTAAAACCCCCAAATGCTTTATCTTGCAAATAGGCCTCAAAGATTGTACTTAATTATAACCCAAGGAAAACTTCAAAATAATGCACTTGATCAAGAATTTCATCTTAAGGATTAGTTTCGCTTCACTTCAATTCCTCAAGTGTGTGTGTGTAAAGCCATTATCACCTAATCACTTGTAGCCCGGATGAGTTTATGCATAAAAATGAATCATATTTAATATTGAAGATGTGTGTATAAATGAACTCCATAGCTTGCTTTTTAAGTCACTCTCCACTAATGTAGACATGCACAACACCAAGGATCAAGTAGGACTTTATTAAGCTTGTAACGTTTGGCTTGGGGGAAGGTATGATAAAGGATAATAATTTGGCTCAAATCACCCACAAACACATAAATCATTCAAGACTATGTAGAGCTCAACCCTATAACACAACTTCATTTCAATTCACCAGGTTACTCCCCAAACTTATTTAGAACACTCAATCTTTTTTTTTTTTTTTGCAGAAAACAAAAGAAAACTACAACCCCACACTTTGTTGTTTCATTCTTTTTAAGAACACTTAAGGGTATAGATCTCTTATTCTTCTTCTTATTTTTCTCTTTTTTTTCTTTTTTTTCTTATTTTTCTTATTTTGTTTCTTTTTTTCTTTTTTCTTTTTTTATTACACTTCCCCTCCCCCACACTTAAACAACACATTGTCCTCAATGTGTAAGTACGTGGACGATAGGTAGAGATTGGCTTTTTTTCTGTTTTTCTTTTTTTTTTCCAAACACAATGGAACTCACTTGTATTGCTCATGATACATCCCAACCTCCTCTAACTTCCCAAAACCAGAACATAGCTCAGAATTTAATTGTGAATGATCTACCTGCTCATAGGTAAGGGATAAACTGTTTGGAACAAATTCATTTGAGGTTAGGAAATCTTTGAGTGAGTTAACAATGAAAAAGGCTTACAAAGGCTCAAAGGGGTAACTAGGGATCAATTTCAGTCAAGGTTGGCTATTAAGGCTCAAACGGTCAAAAGATGGCCTAAATCATTTCCCCAATGTTGCACAGTCTAGGATTTCGCCTCGAGTGACCATCAAACAAGTTCTAGAATTTATTGAAATCTGAAGAAAAATTTAAATTACATAAACTTTCTCTAAGTGAACAAATAACTCAGTGATAATAGCTTAGTGCTCAATGTTGCACAAGGAATCAAAGGCAAAGCAAAACCAATAAACATTTCAAGCACACAGATCCATGCATCATTTATCATTTTCCAAGAGTTATTCTTAATTCAATCATTATCTTATCATGACCCACAAAATGCAAGAAAAGAGGTACGTGGCGTTGTTACACCTGAGTCAAGATTGTATATTTCAACAATCCTTAGGACCAGTAGCCCGCAGACTTAAGGTTTCCAGCCTATATACCTTTATTATGAAAGAACAAAACAAGAAACAAGACACTTTAAACAACACGAAATAAACAAACTACAGATTTATTTAGAGAGAATGCGTTTCAAGGGTTAAAGAAATCCCATATTCTGCCATTCTCAAGTTTTTTCCACAAATTTTTTTTTTGAATCGAAACTGATAAAGACAAAAATACATAACAACTCTAAATTACATAAAACTAAACTTACTCATAAAATAACAAAGTCCAACAAGTCAGCAAACAAAAACAATTCAGTTAGAATGGGTCTAAAAGTTTAGAAGTTATCCTCCTTATTCAGCCATTATGGATTAAGGAAATCCAGAATGCGTTTCAAGAGAACTTGAACTTTTGAAGCCACCACTCTAAAAGGCAAGATTAGAAAATATTACCTAGAATGAAAGAAATAACCTGAAAAAGCTCAAAAGAAATAACATGAAAAATCTCAAATAAACACAATAAAAAGAAAGCAAACAAAAGTGAAGCAAATCAGTAGATAAAGATTACAGACTTAGAGTTAAATCCAGTTTACGCCTTTTATTGCCCTTGATGCGTTCGAAACTAGCAAGTATACTAGTCACACAAGTAATAAAGTGATGAATAAGATATCATTCCCACGAGGACTGATTCTAATTAAATTTGTTATTCGAAAGCAAAAACAGAGTAAATGGGGGGTTTTGTTGATTGATTAACTAAGTGAAATAATAATGCAAACGAAGAATAACAAAACAGAAAGTTAATTCGAATGAAAAATCAATGAGAGAAACTTGGTTAAGAGTTCATTCTCTGCCACAAGATATGAATTTGTGAATTAACATAGAATTGTAATCCAATTACAGCATTGAAGTTATCAACCGTAGATAACAACAAGCGCTGTTATCCCAATCTTTCCTTACTTTGTTGTTAAATAAAACAAGCTCTTTATTTAATCTCTATCCATTAAACAACTAGAACAAGCTCTCTGAGTTTAATTCAATGGATGCATTATGATAAGAAAGATAGGTTGATCTAAGCAATAAACACACAAGCTCGGATTATTTAACTTAGGTTATATTCTCCAATTGCAATCTCTGATCAAAATTTTGCTACTAATGATTAGAAATTCAAGACAATTACGGATCAAGATTTCTAGTCTAGCAATAGACAATATCCAGATTATATTCAGTTGGCCACCCAAATACAATCCAGCAAGCAATAATAAGCATTAAACATGGGAAAATACAAGCAACTTCAATTAGAGAATTGGATAACAATTCCTTGCACAATTAATTCACAAAAACCATATCAAGGGCTTTGAAATCACCCTCAACCAATTCAGATTCTGTTACACATGTTTAAGAACGTGGTAAATACAATACAACATGGAGACATTCCAGAAAATGAAAGGGAAGGGAAAAACTTAGCAAATTTGATGTAATTCTCTTTGATTGTAGTTCTTCCTCTTTCCAAGCTTCCTTTCTCCTTCAAGAATTCCAAGAGATGAAAGAATTCCAGAGCTGAAGCCTCCACCACGTTCTCCCCTCTTCAAGTTATGAAAATAAAACCCTACAATGTGTTTAAATACTCTGCTACAGTAACATGCTACAGTGTCCCGTATTATACATGCTACAGTGATGTGTGGAATTACATTTCTACACTTCTCACACTGTTTTTATTACAACTTTCGGTACACTGAATGGATTCATAAACCGTAAATTTCTCCAAAAAGTAGACTTCGAGAGCTTTTCAACGGTATATGATATGTGATCGGGTTCATTGTATATCAATACAATTAAATCCGAGAAGATGGTTGACTAGCAGAGGTGAAAATGAAGGTTTTTACTCCATTTTTGTGCAAGTTGCTCCAAAACTCCTACAAACATCAAAACCACACAAAAACATAAAAATACCAAGGAATATAGCAAAGAAACATGGACGAATTGATATGAAAATGATATATAAATAGACACTTATCAGCCCTCCACAAACCAATCTATCTGAGCTATTGTTGGATCAGGCGAATAGACGAATGCTTGTAATTTATCAATTAACTCCCCTGCAGTTGAAGCTGTAACCAGGATTTGCCTCGCTGACTGTGAGATGAAGTTTTTTTCTACTGCTTGATCAAGAAAAGACAACAAAACATCAAAAAAATTATTGACATTTAACAAACCAATGGGTTTTCGATGGATGTTTAGCTGTGCCCAAGAGGTGATTTGAAAGATCTCCTCTAATGTACCATAACCACTGGGCAAAGCTATAAATGCATAAGATTTAATGACCATATATGCAATACGCTCATGTATGCTAGAGACCTGTAACTCTTCTCCCATTGTGTTGCCTATGATATCTCGCACAGCTAATGGTTTAGGGATAATGCCGAAAACTTTGCTCCCTCCTAGGGATGCAGCTGTGGACACACACCCCATTAACCCAAGACTACCCCCTCCATAAATCAAATGAATACCCCTCGCAGCTAATGTCCTACCAAGATCAAGAGCTGCTGTTGTAAACTCTCCATCTTTACCAAATTGCGATCCACAAAATACGCATATATTTTGGAATCGTCGAATTGATGTTTTCTCCATTTCTACAAGTGCTCTAAACTTGTGTAAGACAACAGTGCACGTCAGGTATTATGCGATTCAAGTGCAAGACAGGTTATAAAATGACATTTGAAAATATGCAGAATGGATATATACACACGTAAATCTCTCAAATTTGACACATGGGGACATAATTTCAGTGGGGGTTGCTCGATGCAGATTTATCGCCCTAAGATTTGAAAAAATGAGATATGCTTTTGGCGGGGTTTGACAAAACCTACACACTTGTCTCCCACGTGAAGCATGAAAAATGGCAATATACTTTCGGCAGGGTTTGACAAAACCGCCACATTTGTCTCCCACGTGAAAAATGAAAAGTAGAGATATACTTTCGGTGGAGGTTGACAAAACCTCCATACTTGTCTCCCACGTGTGCTTATGTCATGGGGTAGTCATATGGTTTGTCAAAAAGAAAACTTGAAATTAAAACAAACAAAATCAACAAACAACAACAACACAAAAACAACATTGATAATCAGATCAAACGAAACAAGAAAAAAAATCGACAATAACAACACACATTCAAATATACAAGTAGTTGTGATTGTGGCTCACATCTTCCTCTGGTTTTACGTCCAGTAACGGCTGAAACGCCTTCTATGAGTCGGGGATTTGCTTCCATCCAGTTTTCTTATAAACTGGCAAACAGGGTCGTTTTTAGTCAGATTCCCTAGACTATAACACTGCAATTCATCACGAAATTGTGTCCATAGATTAAGCAATTCACGCTGAACAAGTCCACAAGAATGTGACTCGAGAGTTAACAAAACATTATCCAGCGACTCATTACTCAGACCATTTTTAATAAATGATAGTTTATCTTCTCTATTTCTGGACACAAAACCTAATGAATGACAAGTCTGGTTACAATTCCATCTAGCATATTTATAGCATACGTGTAACCTCTTCGCTCTTCGCCTCTTGGCGTAGTAGCTTTTCCCTAGACCAGGCATGTATTTTGTGAGATTAATATCAGGCTCACCGGACAATCTTGCCTTGACTTCGATAAGCCATTGGATATCTGCAGGCACATTTAGGAGCATCAACGCCCAAAGTCTAGTCATTCGCACTTTATAAATTTGATACACAGCATTTTGAGGAAGTGAAGGGAAATATTTACGAAGGTTTGACACAAAGATATCGGCATCCATTGAAGAAGAGAAAAGGAGAGCTATTACCGATAATGCGATTGAGTTTGTTTTTCTCCAAGATATGCACGTTTCAAACCTTCGAGCAATGACTTCAGCTCCCATTTGGATGTTTCCTCAAGCTGTTGCACAAATGAATTTGAAGTACAGAATAATCAAATTAAACAAAAGGAAGGAAAAGAAAAGAGCAGAAACGAAACTAAAGACACATAAAAGCGATAACAACACAATAGCAAACAATAGTCAAAAACAAGTAAAAAAAATATAAAAACAAATAAGACAGATGGCAAAGAGAGATAAAACCTGATCAATTTGATGGCCTACGAAAGGAATCTCCTCGAGACACAAAAATCGATCATTATTACCTTATTTTAATTTTCTTTTCTTTTCTTTTATTTATTTTTCAAAAACATTGGGTTGCCTCCCAATAAGCGCTTGGTTTAACATCCTAAGCCCGACATTGGTTCCATCATGGGAGGATCCAATCTCTGCTGTGCTTCTCTAGTGGGCTTGGATCCTTCTTCCAACAAGAAATGTTGCATGCATATGGCTGGGCCTTGGATGTTAGCAATCGTCCACCCAATAGTTATTTTGTGATCTCTAAGTACTTGGACGAGTTTCTCTTCTTGTAGTGGTGTGATAGGTGTTTATTTATGTATTACTTTCATATCAATTCGTCTATATTTCTTTGCTATATTCCTTGGTATTTTTATGTTTTTGTGTGGTTTTCATGTTTGTAGGAGTTTTGAAGCACTTGCAAAAATGGAGTAAAACCCTTCATTTTCATCTCTACTAGTCAATCATCTTCTCAGATTTAATTGTATTGATATACAATGAACCCGATGACATGTTGTATACCGTTGGAAAGCTCTCGAAGTTTATTTTCTGGAGAAATTTACGGTTTATAAATCCATTCAGTGTACCAAAAATTATAATCAAAACAGTGTGAGAAGTATAGAAATATAATTCCACAAATCACTGTAGCATGTATAATACGGGGCACTGTTACTGTAGCAGAGTATTTAAACACATTTTAGGGTTTTATTTTGATAACTTGAAGAGGGGAGAACGTTGGAGGCTGCAACTCTGGAATTCTCTCATCTCTTTGGAGTTCTTGAAGGAGAAAGAAGCTTGGAAAGAGGAAGAACTACAAATCTAAAGAGATTTGCATCAAGGATTTGCTAAGTTTTTCCTTTCCCTTTCATTTTATGGAATGTTTTTGTATTGTATTGTACTACATTTTTGAACATGTATAACTGAATCTGAATTGGTTGAGGGTGATTTCAAAGCCCTTGATATGGTTTTTGTGAGTTGATTGTGCAAGAAGTTGTTATCCAATTCTCTAATTGAAGTTGCTTGTATTTTCCCATATCTAATGCTTATGATTGCTTGCTGATTGTATTTGGAATGGCCAACTGAATATAATCTGGTTGTTGTCTATTGCTAGACTAGAAATCTTGATCCGTAATTGTCTTGAATTTCTAATCCTTAGTAGCAAAATTGTGATCAGAGATTGCAATTGGAGAATACAACCTAAGTTAAATAATCCGAGCTTGTGTGTTTATTGCTTAGATCAACCTATCTTTCTTATCGTAATGCATCAATTGAATTAAATTTAGAGAGCTTGTTCTAGGTTGTTTAATGGATAGAGATTAAATAAAGAGCCTGTTTTATTAACAACAAAGTAAGGAAAGATTGGGATAACAGAGCTTGTTGTTATCTACGGTTGATAATTTTAATGGTATAATTGGATGACAATTCTATAATTAATTTGCAAATCCGTATCTTATGGCAGAGAATGATCCCTTAACCGGATTTTTGTCATTGATTAATTCTCACTTCAATTAAGTTTGCATTGTGTTATTCTTTACTTGCATTAATATTTCATCTAGTTAATCAATCAACGAAACCCCCCCTATTTAGTTTATTGTTGCTGGAAAATAACAAATTCAATTAGAATCAATCCTCGTGGGAACGATATCTTACTCATCACTTTATTACTTGTGCGACTAGTATACTTTAGTTTCGAACGCATAAGTTTTTGGCGCCGTTGCCGGGGATTGATTTTCTAATCGATATTTTGTTTTTATTGTTAATTCCTATTTTTGTTTGTTTTTCTTTTCTGATTGTTTGCGTTTAGGCAACATGGCAGTAAACTTCCAACAATTCAGTAGCCGATTTGAGCCACAATTACATTTGAGTGTAAATGAGGTAAGCACTCAGAACATTGAACAACAACTTTCTGAGCTAACTTCTCTTGTGGAAAACATGGCTGTAGGAGATACGCAGAAATCTTATGCATGTGGGATATATTCTACCATGGAGCATGCAATCGACATGTATCTAACTTTACAAGAAGAATATATGGAACGAGCCAATGCCATGGGTGGATTTCCAGGACAACCAAGGCAATGGTATGATCCATTCTCTAATACTTACAATGCTGGATGGGGAGATCACCCTAATTTTAATTATTGGAATCATCAACCAATCGCCCCAAATGCCATACCAAATCGGCCACAAGGTTTTAATCAACCTAGAGTGCAGCAACCACTTCAAATGCAACCACCACCAATGCCACAACCGGCACCACAATCAGCTCTAGAAAACTCAGGTATGTCACTCCAGGATATTGTTAATGCACTTGCCACTAACTTAATGCAATTCCAGCAGGAAACTGGGGCAAGTATTCAAAACCTGGCAAATCAAATGCGACAATTGGCTACTAGCATGAGCAAATTCGAGGGCCAAAACTTAGAAGAATTATCTTGTCAAACGGTGATCAATCCAAGCGAGACTGCTAGTGCGATAACTTCGCGAAGTGGAGAACAATTAGATGTCTTGCCAGGAAAATCACAAACTGATGAAGGAGATGACACCACATCCACCATGAACAAAACATTGACTTCTCAGGTAAATCCTATAACTCACATTCCTTCATATGTTACTCCTCCACTTTTTCCTAGTAGATTTGCAAAATCGAAGAAGGAGGAACAAGAACAAAAAATCCTGGAAACTTTTCACAAAATCGAGGTAAATATACCACTTTTGGATTCTATCGAGCAAGTACCTCATTATACAAAACATCTCAAGGAGTTATGCACCAACAAGAGAAATTTAAAAGGGAATGAGAAAGTAAGTGTGGGGGAAAATGTTTCAGCTGTTCTACAAAGAAAAATTCCTCCGAAATGCAAAGATCCAGGTACGTTCACCATTCCATGCACCATTGGTAAAACCAAGTTTGAAAGAGCTATGTTAGATTTAGGAGCATCTATTAATGTCATGCCATTTATTTATGCTTCTTTAAATCTTGGACCTTTTGCGAAAACTGGTATTACCATTCAGTTTGCTGGTCATTTTAATGCATATCCCAAAAGAGTTGTGGAAGATGTGCTTGTGAAGGTGAATCAATTGGTTTTCCCAACAGACTTCTATGTTTTTATAATGGAGGATGAGACATCTCCTAATCCAACACTGATTCTTTTAGGGAGACCATTTGTGAAGACTGCCCGAACCAAGATTGATGTTCATGATGGCATTCTCACCACGGAGTTTGATGGCGAGGTGATTTGTTTCAATATTTTTGAGGCAATGAGGTACCCTAGTGACTTGCATTCTGTTTTTGTAGTTAATGTTATTGATTCATTGCCACAACAACATTTTGAGTTAATTTGCAAGGATAGATTAGAAGTGGCTTTTAGTGAGCACATAGGGACAGAAAATTCCAAGGAATCAAGAAGGTTGATACAAGTGCCCAAAGAAATGGAGGAAACTGTGGCAAGCTTAGATGAGACCATAGCAATGACCACAAATAGGTATGATGTTTTATACATTCAATTTCCGTTATCTAATGAGAAAATTCTTTCTCCTGTGATGAAAGCCTCTACCTTGGAGCTTAAGCCTCTTCCAGATCATTTGAAGCATGGATTTTTGGGTGGGAATGATTCTTTGCCAGTTACAATAGAAATGGGCCTTGCACCAATACAAGAAGAGAAACTCGTCCGAGTACTTAGAGATTGCAAAACAGCTATTGGGTGGACAACTGCTCACATCCAAGGCCCAGCCATACGCATGCATCATTTCTTGTTGGAAGATGGATCCAAGCCCACTAGTAAAGCACAACAGAGATTGGATCCTCCCATGACAGAACCAACGTCGGGCTGAGGACGTTAAACCAAGCGCTTATTGGGAGGCAACCCAATTTTTATGTCTTGAGAAGTTTTCTCTTGTGGGCCATTAAAATTATTAGGTTTTATCTCTCTTTGCCATCTGTCTTATTTGTTTTTTTGACTTGTTTTTTTTTTTTTACTTTTGTTTGCTATAGTGTTGTTATCTCTTTTATGTGTCTTTAGTTTCTTTTCTGCTCTTTTGTTTTCGTTTCTTTTGTTTAATTTGATTATTTCGTACTTTATGCTCATTTGTGCAACAGCTTGAGGAAACATCGAAACAATAATTGAAGCCATTGCTTGAAGGTTTGAAGCGTGCATATCTTGGAGAAGAATAGACTCAAACGAATTACTGGTAATATCTTTCCTTTTCTCCTCTTCAATGAATGCCGATATCTTTATGTCAAACCTTCGTAAATATTTCCCTTCACTTCCTCAAAATACTGTGTTTAAAATTTATAAAGTACAGATGACTAGACTTTGGGCATTGATGCTTCTAAATGTGCCTGCGGATATCTGATGGCTTATTAAAGCCAAGGTGAGATTGTCAGGTGAGCCTGACATTAATCTTGCAAAATACATGCCTGGTCTAGGAAAGAGCTACTACGCCAAGAGGCGAAGAGCGAAGAGGTTACAAGTATGCTATAAATGTGCTAGATGGAATTGTAACCAGACTTGTCGTTCATTAGGTTTTGTGTCCAGGAATAGAGAAGATAAACTTCGTTTATTAAGAATGGTCTGAGTAATGAGTCGCTGGATAATGTTTTATTAACTCTTGAGTCACATTCTTGTGGACTTGTTCATCGTGAATTGCTTAATCTATGGACACAATTTCGTGATGAATTGCAGTGTTATAGTCTAGGGAATCTGACTAAAAACGACCCTGTTTGCCAGTTTATAAGAAAACTGGATGGGAAGCAAATCCCTGACTCATAGAAGGCGTTTCAGCCGTTACTGGACGTAAAACCAGAGGAAGATGTGAGCCACAATCACAACTACTTGTATATTTGAATGTGTGTTGTTGTTGTCAAATTTTTTTTTCTTGTTTCGTTTGATCTGATTATCAATGTTGTTTTTGTGTTGTTGTTGTTTGTTGATTTTGTTTGTTTTAATTTCAAGTTTTCTTTTTGACAAACCATATGACTACCCTATGGCATAAGTACACGTGGGAGACAAGTGTGGAGGTTTTGTCAATCCTCCACTGAAAGTGTATCTCCATTTTTAATGCTTCACATGGGAGACAAGTGTGGGGGTTTTGTCAACCCCCGCCGAAAGTGTATCTCCATTTTCCATGCTTCACGTGGGAGACAAGTGTGTAGCTTTTGTCAAACCTCGCCGAAAGCATATCTCATTTTTTCAAATCTTGGGGCGATAAATCTGCATCGAGCAACCCCCACCGAAATTATATCCCCATGTGTCAAAGTTGAGAGTTTTACGTGTGTATATATCCATTCTCTATATTTTCAAATGTCATTATTATAACCTGTCTTACACTTGAAAAGCATATTACCTAACGTGCATCATTGTCTTACACAAGGTTAGAGCACTTGCAGAAATGGAGAAAACACCAATTCGGTGATTCCAAAATATATGCGTATTTTGTGGATCGCAATTTGGTAAAGATGGAGAGTTTACAACAGCAGCTCTTGATCTTGGTAGGACATTAGCTGCGAGGGGTATTCATTTGATTTATGGAGGGGTAGTCTTGGGTTAATGGGGTGTGTGTCGACAGCTGCATCCCTAGGAGGGAGCAAAGTTCTTGGCATTATCCCTAAACCATTAGCTGTACGAGATATCGTAGGCAACACAATCGGGGAAGAATTACAGGTCTCTAGCTTGCATGAGCGTATTGCACATATGGTTGTTAAGTCCGATGCATTTATAGCTTTGCCGGGTGGTTATGGTACATAGAGGAGATATTTCAAATCACCTCTTGGGCACAGCTAAACATCCATCGGAAACCCATTGGTTTGTTAAATGTCAATAATTTTTTTGATGGTTTGTTATCTTTTCTTGATCAAGCAGTAGAAAAAAACTTCATCTCACAGTCGGCGAGGCAAATCCTGTTTACAGCTTCAACTGCAGGGGAGTTAATTGACAAATTGCAAGCATTCGTCTATTCGCCTGATCCAACAATAGCTCGGATAGATTGGTTTGCGGAAGGCAATAGGAGGCGTAAACTGGATTTAACGCTCCATCTGTAATCTCTATCTGCTGGTTTGCTTTGTTTTTGTTTGCTTTCTTTTTTTGTGTTTATTTGGGAGTTTTCATGTTATTTCTTTTGAGCTTTTTCAGGTTATTTCTTTCGTCCCAGGTAATATTTTCTAATCTCGGTTTTTAGAGTGGTGGCTAAAAAAGTTCAAGTTCTCTTGAAACGCATTCTGGATCTCTTCAATCCATAATGGCTGAATAAGGAGGCTAACTTCTAAACTTTTTAGACCCATTCTAACTGACTTGTTTGTGTTTGCTGACTTGTTGGACTTTGTTATTTTATGAGTAAGTTTAGTTTTATGTAATTTAGAGTTGTTATATGTTTTTGTCTTTATCAGTTTCGATTCGAAAAAAAAAACATTGTGGAAAAACCTGAGAATGGCAGAATATGGGGTTTCCTTAACTCTTGAAACGCATTCTCTCTAAATAAATCTGTAGTTTGTTTATTTCATGTTGTTTGAAGTGTCCTGTTTCTTGTTTTGTTCTTTCATAATAAAGGTATGTAGGCTGGAAACCTTAAGTTTGCGGGCTATTGGTCCTAAGGATTGTTGAAATATACAATCTTGACTCAAGTGTAACAACGCCACGTACCTCTTTTCTTGCATTTTGTGGGTCGATGATAAGATAATGATTGAATTAAGAATAACTCTTGGAAAATGATAAATGATGCATGGATCTGTGTGCTTGAAATGTTTATTAGTTTTTGCTTTGCCTTTGATTCCTTGCACAACATTGAGCACTGAGCTATTATCACTGAGTTATTTGTTTACTTAGAGAAGGTTTATGCAATTTAAATGTTTCTTCAGATTTCAATGAATTCTAGAACTTGTTTGATGGTCACTCGAGGCGAAATCCTAGACTGTGCCATACACATTGGGGAAATGATTTAGGCCATCTTTGGACCGTTTGAGCCTTAATAGCCAACCTTAATTGAAATTGATCCCTAGTTACCCCTTTGAGCCTCTGTAAGCTTTTTTTTTTGTTAACTCACTAAAAGATTTCCTAACTTCAAATGATTTTTTTTTTCCAAACAGTTTGTCCCTTATCTATGAGCATGTAGATCATTCACGATGATATTTTGAGCTATGTTCTGGTTTTGGGAAGTTAGAGGAGGTTGGATTGTGCCATGAGCAATGCAAGTGAGTTTTATTATGTTTGTAAAAAAAAAAAAAACAATCTGTCTTATCTTCCACGTACTTAAACATTGAGGACAATGTGTTGTTTAAGTGTGGGGGAAGAGAATTGCAGTTAAAGAAAAAAAGAAAAAAAGAAAAAAAAGAAAAAAAAAGAAAAACAGATCTATACCCTTGAGTGTTCTTAAAAAAAATGAAACAACAAAGTGTGGGGGTGTAGTTTCTTTTGTGTTAAAAAAACAATAATAAAATGAGAGATTGAGTGTTCTGAATAAGTTTGGGGGAGTCACTTGGTGAATTCGAACGAATTTTTTTTTTTATGTTATGTAGTTGAGCTCTACATAATCTTGAATGATTTACGTGTTTGCGGGTGATTTGAGCCAAATTATTATCTTTTATCGTACCTTCACCCAAGCCAAACGTTACAAGTTTAATAAAGCCCTACTTGATCCTTGGTGTTGTGCATGTCTACATTAGTGGAGAGTGACTTGAAAAGCAGGCCTATGGAGTTCATTTATACACACATCTTCAATATTAAATATGATTCATTTTTATGCATAAACTCATCCGGGTTACAAGTGATTAGGTGAGAATGGCTCTACACACACACACTTGAGGAATTGAAGTGAAGCGAAACTAATCTTTGAGATAAAATTCTTGATCAAGTGCATTTGTGTGTTTTAATTTTTCTATGATTCTGTTTCGGTTTAGTTTTGTTTCACATCGTTGTAGTTGCTCGAGGACTAGCAAAGTCTAAGTGTGGGGGAATTTGATAGTGTTTATTTATGTATTACTTTCATATCAATTCGTCTATGTTTCTTTGCTATATTCCTTGGTATTTTTATGTTTTTGTGTGGTTTTGATGTTTGTAGGAGTTTTGAAGCACTTGCAAAAATGGAGTAAAACCCTTCATTTTCACCTCTACTAGTCAACCATCTTCTCGAATTTAATTGTATTGATATACAATGAACCCGATGACATGTTGTATACCGTTGGAAAGCTCTCGAAGTCTATTTTCTAGAGAAATTTAGGGTTCATGAATTCATTCAGTGTACCAAAAATTATAATCAAAACAGTGTGAGAAGTGTAGAAATATAATTCCACAAATCTCTGTAGCATGTATAATACGGGGCACTGTAGCATGTTACTGTAGCAGAGTATATAAACACATTTTAGGGTTTTATTTTGATAACTTGAAGAGCGGGAAACGACTTGGAGGCTGCAGCTCTGGAATTCTCTCATCTTTTGGAGTTCTTGAAGGAGAAAGAAAGCTTGGAAAGAGGAAGAACTACAAATCTAAGCAGATTTGCAAAGGATTTGCTAAGTTCTTCCTTTCCCTTTCATTTTCTGGAATGTTTTTGTATTGTATTGTATTGTCTACGTTTTTGAACATGTATAACTGAATCTGAATTGGTTGAGGGTGATTTCAAAGCCCTTGATATGGTTTTTGTGAGTTGATTGTGCAAGAAGTTGTTATCCAATTCTCTAATTGAAGTTGCTTGTATTTTCCCATATCTAATGCTTATGAGTGCTTGCTGATTGTATTTGGAATGGCCAACTGAATATAATCTGGTTGTTGTCTATTGCTAGAGTAGAAATCTTGATCCGTAATTGTCTTGAATTTCTAATCCTTAGTAGCAAAATTGTGATCAGAGATTGCAATGGAGAATACAACCTAAGTTAAATAATCCGAGCTTGTGTGTTTATTGCTTAGATCAACCTATCTTCTTATCGTAATGCATCCATTAAATTAAATTTAGAGAGCTTGTTCTAGGTTGTTTAATGGATAGAGATTAAATAAAGAACCTGTTTTATTTAACAACAAAGTAAGGAAAGATTGGGATAACAGAGCTTATTGTTATCTACGGTTGATAATTTTAATGGTGTAATTGGATGACAATTCTATGATTAATTTGCAAATCTATATCTTGTGGCAGAGAATGATCCCTTAACCGGATTTTTGTCATTGATTAATTCTCACTTCAATTAAGTCTGCATTGTGTTATTCTTTACTTGCATTAATATTTCATCTAGTTAATCAATCAACGAAACCCCCCCATTTAGTTTATTGTTGTTGGAAAATAACAAATTCAATTAGAATCAATCCTCGTGGGAACGATATCTTACTCATCACTTTATTACTTGTGCGACTAGTATACTAGCTAGTTTCGAACGCATCATGGTGCAAGGCCCATTTCTATTATAACTGGCAAAGGATCATTCTCACCCAAAAATCCATGCTTCAAATGATCTGGAAGAGGCTTAAGCTCCAAGGTAGGGGCTTTCATCACAGAAGGAGGAATTTTCTCATTAGATAAGGGAGATTGAATGTATAAAACATCATACCTATTTGTGGTCATTGCTATGGTCTCATCTAAGCATGCCACAGCTTCCTCCATTTCTTTGGACAATTGTATCAACCTCCTTGATTCTTTGAAATTTTCTGTCCCTATGTGCTCACTTATTGCCTCGAACATATTGAAACTGATCACCTCGTCATCAAACTTCATGGTGAGAGTGCCATCATGAACATCAATCTTGGTTTCGGCAGTCTTAAAAAATGGTCTCTCTAAAAGAATCGGAGTTGGATTAGGAGATGTCTCATCCTTCATTTGAAGAATATAGAAGTCTGCGGGGAAAACCAATTGATTCACCTGCACAAGCACATCTTCCACAACTCCCTTGGGATATGCATTAAAACGATTAGCAATTTGAATGGTAATACCAGTTTTCGCAAAAGGTCCAAGATTTAAAGAAGCATAAATAGAATATGGCATGACATTAATAGATGCTCATAAATCTAACATAGCTTTTTCAAACTTGGTTTTACCAATGGTGCATGGAATGGTGACCGTACCTGGATCATTGCATTTCGGAGGAATTTTTCTTTGTGGTACAGTTGAAACATTTTCCCCCATACTTACTTTCTCATTCCCTTTTAAATTTCTCTTGTTGGTGCATAACTCCTTGAGACGTTTTGTATAATGAGGCACTTGCTCGATATAATCCAGAAGTGGTATATTTACCTCGATTTTGTGAAAAGTTTTCAGGATTTTCTGTTCTTATTCCTCCTTCTTCGATTTTGCAAATCTACTAGGAAAAAGTGGAGGAGTAACATATGAAGGAATGAGAGTTATAGGATTTACCTGAGAAGTCAATGTTTTGTTCATGGTGGATGTGGTGTCATCTCCTTCATCAATATGTGATTTTCCTGCAAGACATCTAATTGCTCTCCACTTTGCAAAGTTATCGCACTAGCAGTCTCGCTTGGATTGATCACCGTTTGAGAAGATAATTTTTCTGAGTCTTGGCCCTAGAATTTGCTCATGCTAGTAGCCAATTGTCCCATTTGATTTGCCAGGTTTTGGATACTTGCCCCAGTTTCCTGCTAGAATTGTATTGTGTTAGTGGCAAGTGCATTAACAATATCCTGGAGAGACATACCTGAGTTTTGTGAAGCTGGTTGTGGTGCTGGATGTGGCATTAGTGGTGGTTGCATCTGAAATGGTTGCTACACTCTAGGTTGATTGAAACCTTGTGGCCAATTTGGTATGCCATTTGGGGCGATCGGTTGATGATTCCCGTAACTAAAATTGGGGTGATCTATACATCCGGCATTGTAAGTATTAGAGAAGGGATCATACCATTGCCTTGCCTAAACACAAACAATCAGAAAAGAAAAACAAAAAAAAAATACGAATCAACAATGAAAACAAAATAACAAATCGATTAGAAAATCAATCCCCGGCAACGGCGCCAAAAACTTGATGCGTTCGAAACTAGCAAGTATACTAGTCGCACAAGTAATAAAGTGATAAGTAAGATATCGTTCCCACTAGGATTGATTCTAATTGAATTTGTTATTCGAAAGCAACAATAAACTAAATGAGGGGGGTTTTGTTGATTGATTAACTAGATGAAATATTAATGCAAGTAAAGAATAACACAATGCAAATTTAAACAGATTGAAAAATCAATGAGAGAAACCCGGTTAAGGGATCCTTCTCTACCACAAGATATGGATTTGCAAATTAATTGTAGAATTGTCATCCAATTACACCATTGAAATTATCAACCGTAGATAACAACAAGCTCTGTTATCCCAATCTTTCCTTACATTGTTGTTAAATAAAACAAGCTCTTTATTTAATCTCTATCCATTAAACAACCTAGAACAAGCTCTCTAAGTTTAATTCAATAGAAGCATTACGATGAGAAAGATAGGTTGATTTAAGCAATAATCACACAAGTTCGGATTATTTAACCTAGGTTGTATTTTCCAATTGCAATCTCTGATCACAATTTTGATAATAATGATTCGAAATTCATGACAATTACGGATCAAGATTTCTAATCTAGCAATAGATAACAACCAGATTATATTTAGTTGGCCACCCCAAATACAATCAACAAGCAATCATAAGAATTAGATATGGGAGAATACAAGCAACTTCAATTAGAGAATTGGATAACAATTTCTTACACAATCAACTCACAAAAACCATATCAAGAGCTTTGAAATCACCCTCAACCAATTCAGATTCAGTTACACATGTTCAAGAACGTGGCAAATACAATACAACATGGAAACTTTCCAGAAAATGAAAGGGAATGGAAAAACTTAGCAATTTTGATGTAAATCTCTTTGGATTGTAATTCTTCCTCTTTCCAAGCTTTCTTTCTCCTTCAAGAACTCCAGGAGATGAGAGAATTCCAGAGTTGCAGCCTCCACCACGTTCTCCCCTCTTCAAGTTATGAAAATAAAACCCTAAAATGTATTTATATACTCTGCTACAGTAACTTGCTACAGTGTCCCCGTATTTAATAACATGCTACAGTGATATGTGGAATTATAAATATACACTTCTCATACCATTTTTATCATAACTTTCGGTACACTACATAAATTCGTGAACCGTAAATTTCTCCAGAAAATAGACTTCGAGAGCTTTTCAATGGTATATAGCATATTATCCGGTTAATTGTATATCGATACAATCAACTCCGAGAAATTGGTTGACTAGCAGAGGTGAAAATGAAGGGTTTTACTCCATTTTTGTGGAAGTTGCTCCAAAACTCCTACAAACATCAAAACCACACAAAAACATGAAAATACCAAGGAATATAGCAAAGAAACATAGATGAATTGATATGAAAGTAATACATAAATAGAAACCTATCAACTGTTTTGGTTAATATCACCTTACCTATCTTTAAGAAGATAAAATGAACAATGTGCGCATAAAATGAACAACATAAGTGGACTGTATAATAAAATGTAGCTATTTTTATTTGGCATGTCCTAGTGGAGGTTGGATGCCGAAGGCTTGTACCTAACTTCTCAAACCTATCTTTGAAGTGATAAGGGTAGTTTAGGTCCTAAAGCGAGGGATCAGATTGCCATCATCCATTTTCTCAAAAAAAATTAGGTGGCAACTCCATTCTCCAGACGTGCCTATGGCTTTCTCCCTTAAGTTTCAAAAGATGCTTTGAGCAGTATCATGGTCGCAAATGCTCTAGCAGGATGAAAGCCCCGTTTACAGTGGCGACTCCACTGCAAAAAATTCTTGGTTGGTTATGCTTTAGACTTTTCATTTCTTCGTGCCTATGGCAAAGCATTCTTTTCTTGATTTCTTCAGATTTTGCATTCACATGACCTTTCACTAGGGAGTTCATATCATATGGACATTATAGAAAAGAGCATTGAGAGTCATGCTTATGGAAGAATAAAAAGAATTTGAGAAGTCTTGTGCAATTTTGAGCTTGAAAAAGAAAAAAGAAAAAAAAAGAAAAAGAAGAAAAAGAAAAGAAGAGTGCAAATCTCATCTCTCGTAAGGTCTAGGGTTGTAGCCACTCAAAATTGAAATCAAAGCAAACACGGCGGATGACAAGTAAAAGATCAGATAAGTTTGAGTCATGCCCTCAATTAAAACTTAGAATAGTTGTATGACTATATGTGAGTTAATGTTATGAATTCCTTTATCATAACTTGGCCCTAGCCTATCATTATGAGCTTGATAAAGCCCTAATGATCCTTGATGATGTGATCATCCCACATTAGTGGGGAGTGGTATGAAAAGCAAGTTTATGGTATTCCTTTTTCATTAGGGATTGATTAGTAGCTTCTATTTTCATAAAGCTATATGAGTTTCAAAGAGTGAAATATAATTGGATACACACACACACACACAAAGAATCTTAAATGAAGCAATTATGGCATTAGAGTTGAAATTGTGAATGATTATGATGTCAATGTGAATCAAACTAATGCATAACTCACACTTAAAATTCTAACTTATTGTTGGAGAATATTGGGTGTGTTGAAAACATGTCAAAAAAGAAGAAAATCTGCCAACAGTTCCCACTAATGGTATTAAAGAAGGCAACCTTACCACCAATAATGAATAAGCCAGATATATGGAAAAAGTTAGCCATTTCGTCCAACGTTGATGTTCATAGAAAAATGACCAATAAGGCTCTTAAAGGTAAGATGAAAGAATTGCCCAGAATAGTATCGAACTCTTAGCAAAGAATTGTCCATTCATCTTGAGAAGAGAAAAGAAGTTGGGGGGCAAAGAGTTGCCCAATCATCTTGAGAAAAGAAAAGAAGTATAAGTGTGGATGGGGCTTTCATCTCGCTAGAGCGTTTATGACTACCACACTGTGTCAAAGCCTTTTTCAAGGCTTAAGGGAACACAAACAGGCCATGGGCACGTATGGAGAATGGAGTCCCAATTATTTAATTGAAAATGAATGGGGGCAATCTAATCCCTCGTTTCGGGACCTAAACTACCCCTATCCTTTTAGAGAAGGATTCAAGAAGTCAGGTACGAGTCATTCGACTCACCTGGATATAAATCTGACCTCCACTATGGAAATACTAAATGAAAATAGCTCTTATTATTCCTTTGTCTGCTTAAGTGATTTGTTTTATGCACACGTTTTCATTTTTATCTTCATTAGACATGTGAGGTGATTATTCAACCAATGGCAATTATAAACATCTATAAAAAGAAGAAGGAAAATAAATTATATTTCCATCAAACATAGGGGAAGGGGAAGAGGATTACATTGCTTTTATTCTTCAATAAAATAAATTCTAGAATGTACATTTATCCGTAACATAAATTTAAGCATTAAATACAAATAGTCTATTTGAGACCCCAATAGATGATGAATTTCTCACCACCATACGTGAGTTTATTAAACATCTATTGAACCTCTATTCATGCATTAAGTCATTCATTCTTAGTGATGGTCCCTCACCATCAATGTGAGTCTACCACCACTTCATGGTATTATCCTATAATACTTTAGTCATAGTACAAACATTCATACATTCATAAATAATTAAATTATAAATCAAACAAAGGCATAAGCTGGTATCACGACACTTCGACCTAGATTTGATAATTCTATGATGGCAATCGCTATTCTAGCCTAATTCAATATTAATTTATGACATTTCTAGCCTAATCATAATTATCATGCCATATTCCAGCCTAGACATTGCATTCATGGCATATTCTAGCCTAATTTAAGCAATTAAAATCAATCATAGCATCCAAGGGCAAAATGATAATTCTCATCTATTTTATGCTATTTCCTAGCATATATCAAAGCAAATATAAGTCTTCCTTGGCATTATTCTAATCATATGCTCCTAAGCATGATTCTAAGTATTCAAAAACAAATTGAACTCCTAAGCATGATTCTAATAAAGAAGGGCTAATGGACTTACCTCGACACGATTATCCATCTCGTAAAACAAACAACGGTTAGAATAATTCATAATTACCCTAGCATTCTTCTAAACATCAAAATAAATCCTAAACATACTTATTCTAAGCATACATAAAGCCTAATCATACTTAATTCTAAGCAAGAAAATAAAGAAGAAAGATAAGAGGGACGAGAGAATTCTACTCCCAAGACGTACCCTTTTTCAGTCTTAGAGCAATAGAACGCTTGACAACTTTAGACTAGAAAAGACTTCTCAAATTCTCGAGCATGTCTTCAAGAGAATGAAGAGAGAATTGTTCAAAATTCGATGTGTCTTAGAAGTGAGGAGAGTGGGTGTTTATATAATGGAGGGTTGGAGTTGAAAAAGGAAGCAAAAAAACAAATATGGAAGGTGCATAATGAGAATTTCCAAGAATACACCACCAACAGCCGTGCGGCTATTGGCAAATCACTGCGGTTATCATCAATAGTAGGGCAACTATCAGATAGCTAGCCAACTATTGGTCAACAGCTACCCGACAGCTTGTGGCCCTTCTTATGTTGTCCTTTTACAGTGTGGTCCTTTCAAACCTTCGCCTATTTGATCGTGCCTAACTTCTCGAATTCAATGCCGATTTCTAATCCGTAAATTTCTACAAAACTAGACATTAGTAGCTTCACAAATTTGTATGAGTTAACATCAGATTCTTCTTGGATTAATTTCTATGAATTTTTGAAGTCATATGTCAATTTTCAAGACCTTTCATCAATTACTTCTCACTTTTCCTTTCTTGGCTATCAAGGGCATCTTAGTCATTTTTTTTGCTCGATATTCATCTTCATTCTTTCATCGAGCCTCAAAAATTTAGTATCTATAGCTTACCCCCTACTTTGGAGAGGTATGTGAGACACAAAAGTCGACAAAGTACTCTCGCTTTGTCTTTCTTTCTTTCCTTTCAACATCTTCGTCTTCATCCTTATTCTATCACATTTTCTCGTCATCTTCTTTCTCTCCTTCTGCTCTAACAAAAGTTGTGCCCATTTGAGGGCTAATGTGTCTATTCAAGGCCGAATGTGTCCATATAGAGGCAGATGTGTCCATTCAATGGCTAACATACCTATCTAAGGGCGAATGTGTCCATTCAAGGGCTAACGTGCCCATCTAAGGGTGGATGTGTCCATTCAAGGGCGGATGTGCCCTTCTAAGGGTGGATCTGCCCATCTAAGGGCTTGAAAGCATCATTATGATGCTATGATAAATCACTCTTTAGTGCACCTACTTCTTAGGGCTTGTGCCTATTTTAAGGGCTTAAAACGCTCCTAAGTGCACCTACTTTTTAAGGGTTTCAACAATCTTTAGTGCACCTCTTCTTAGGGCTTGTGTCTATTCTAAGGGCTTAAAATACTCTTAAGTGCACCTATATCTTAGGGTTTCTTTCTAATGCATGCCCACGAAGAAGACTTCTATCATGCACTGGTTCGTGGTCCTTAGACCTTTTCATTCTTCATGCCTTTGGCTAAGTACCCATCGTACCTTCTTTGATTTCTTCAGATTTTGCACTTATTGGGTTTCATACCCCTCTTCTAAGTATTCTTTAAGCTTCCTTAATCTGCTCCAGATCTTGTATTTAATCGGTTTCATGCCCAAGTACTATTGCTTCTATTCTTGATTCTTTCTAATCGTGCTCTAACATTTTTTGGTTTCTTTTCATCTGTCATTGCTTTTTACTGGGGATCTTTCCCTGGTCTTTACAAATTCCCGCAAAATTCAAACATCTCTTGCTAATGCAAAATCAATTTAAATTTTACTTTGTTCGATGTGTTCTTCAGCAAATTCCTTTCTAATATCTGGAGGAATTCTTTCATGTTATTTAGGTCGAAGATTCTATCAATTGATATTATTCTTTTTTCTTTGTGAGTTGCTAAGCCATCGCCATGGATGGGTGCTTGTCACCGGTGTTGTTCAAAATCTTCTTCAATGTCTAGGGTCGATAGAGACTCTTTCCGTCTCTTTTCTTTCTCTTTTTATTTTTCTCTATATTTTCTCTACTTTCTTCTTTTTTCCTCTTCTTTTCCTCTTTTTCTTTCTCTCTCTTCTTTTTTTCTCTTTTCTTTTCTTTTCTTTTTTTCTTTTTCTCTTCTCTTTTCTCTCTTTTTTCTCTCTTTTTTTTCTTTCTTTCTTTCTTTTACTGAATTGCCCTTTATTAAAGGGACAGCCGGTCGGCTGTCAGGTAGCTACCCGACTATCTGACCGTCACTCAGTGGTTAGTCAACAGTCACCCAATTGTTTGTCTGTCGACAGGTGATTAAGGACTTGTATAAAGTCCATTCATCCTGTCGTTGCTTCATTTGCACGTAACTTCTTCATTCTTCATTAGGTTTTCTCCTATGTGTTCGTCTTGACTTCATCTCTCTAATGGCAAGTCATCTAGTCCATCTTGACTTGAATGAGAGTGATCCTATCTAGAAATCGACACTGAAAGGTCTTCCAAAGCACCAAGAGGTGCCCGTTGTCTACGATGTGGCTTCCTACACAATCAGTATGGTATGTACTCTTCTTCATTCCTCAGTTTTCCATTTTCTTCGAATTTCCTAGGCTGGTTTCTATGAGTTTATCAATTATCTTCCGCATGCTCTTCAGTATACTGATTGTCAGGCATTACCCACTTTGTGTGAGAGTTGAATGGACACAACAACACATTCCGTCTTTCGGTTGGTGAGATGACTATTACGCCTTTAGATGTTGTCACTCTAACTTGCCTTCCATGTGGTGGCATGGTCATTCCCGTAAATGCATGTATGGTAGACTCGAAGGATGAGCAGAATTTGATTCAACAGATTTTAGGGTGTGATGTGAAGGTCAATAGCAACATTCCTATTCGATACGCTCCATCTACTCGGTATGACATTTTTTGCCACTGCGTCGAACACCACCGCTTTGACTTTACTTCTCGCCCTCGAGGATCTCGATCGAGT
This sequence comes from Boswellia sacra, assembly GCA_013180625.2. Classification (NCBI taxonomy): domain Eukaryota; kingdom Viridiplantae; phylum Streptophyta; class Magnoliopsida; order Sapindales; family Burseraceae; genus Boswellia; species Boswellia sacra. The sequence continues at coordinate 33,473 of SNVD02011620.1, forward strand.
GAGAAATTTTTATTGGGATCGTGCTACTCTTGGCCAGTTATATTTTGTTTTGGATTGAGCCTCTCAAGGCATTACTAGGATCACTAGATTTGCTCCACTTCCTAAGGTAACTTCTTTCTTCTTTACACCTTCGTATTTTGTCCAAATGACTTCCATTTCTCATTTTGTACTATTCATGAAAAATGTGGGCATACGAATTTAGAGTTCTACCATCTCCTCTTTGATGCGTTCGAAACTAGCAAGTATACTAGTCGCACAAGTAATAAAGTGATAAGTAAGATATCGTTCCCACGAGGATTGGTTCTAATTAAATTTGTTATTTTACAGCAACGAGTAGGGGGGGGGGGGTTTGTTGAATGATTAATTAAACAGAATAAGAAGGCAAATAAAAAATAAGACAGCACAAGGTTAAATGGAGTGAAATATAATCAATGAGAGAAACTTGGTAAAGGGATCATTCTCTGCCACAAGATATGAATTTGTGAATTAACCATAGAATTGTCATCCAATTACACCATTGAAGTTATCAATCGTAGATAACAACAAGCTCTGTTACCCTAATCTTTCCTTACTTTGTTGTTAAATAAAACAAGCTCTTTATTTAATCTCTATCCATTAAATAACTTAGAACAAGCTCTCTAAAGATAGGTTGATCTAAGCAATAAACACACAAGCTCGGATTGTTTAACTTAGGTTATATTCTCTAATTGCAATATTTGATCACAATTTTGTTACTAATGGTTAGAAATTCAAGACAATTACATATCAAGATTTTCAATCTAGTAATAGACAACAACCAGATTCTATTCATTTGGCCCCTCAAATACAATCAGCAAGCAATCATAAGCATTAAATATGGGAAAATACAAGCAACTTCAATTAGAGAATTAGATAACAATTTCTTGCACAATCAACTCACAAAAACCATATCAAAGGCTTTGAAATCACCTCAACCAAATCAGATTTAGTTATACATGTTCAAAAACATCATAAATACAATACAACATAGAAACATTCCAGAAAATGAAAGAAAAAGGAAAAACTTAGTAAATCCTTTGCAAATCTCCTTAGGGCTGTAGTTCTTCTTCTTTCCAAGCCTTCTTTCTCCTTCAAGAACTCCAAGAGATGAGAGAAATCCAGAGAGATAGCCTCCAACACATTCTCCCCTCCTCTTGTTATCCAAAATAAAACGCTAAAATATGTTTATATACTCTACTACAGTAACCTGCTAAAGTGCCCCGTATAATAACATGCTACAGTGGTTTGTGGAATTACAATTCTGCACTTCTCACACCATTTTGATCATAGCTTTCGGTACACTAAATGGATTCACGAACCGTAAATTTCTCTAGAAAATAGACTTTTAGAGCTTTGTAATGGTATATAGCACATCATCTGGTTCATTGTATATCAATACAATTAAATCCGAGAAGTTGGTTTACTAGCAGAGGTGCAAATGAAGGGTTTTACTCCAATTCAGTGCAAGTTTCTCCAAAACTCTAACAAACATCAAAACCACACAAAAACATAAAAATGCCAAGGAATATAACAAGGAAACATAGACGAATTGATATGAAAATAATACATAAATAGACACCTATCACCCTTCCTACTTGTGAGGATTCTTCCTTCCCACAAATTAAGAGGTGGGCTGAATATCGTGCAAAGCTTAAGAGGTCTCATGAGTTGGACTTCTTCTGTTATTACATCCATACAATGACCTAGGACAAGGTAAAGGACACTACAATCAATATTTTCATTTGTATTAGAATCTTATCATGCTTGTCTATTCTTCACAGATTCACTTTGAGCGGTGGGGACCTGAGGAAACTAATCCACGGTTATGAGGGTTGCTTCACCATTCAACTGTTACCGCATCCTCCATCCTTGCGTGAATAGCATGGTGTGGTACTTGGTTGATCGCATTTGCCACTTGTTTTGATGATCAAATCAACTGATTTGGCCATGGATCCATATGTGTCAGATTTCACAAACGGGTTTCGTTTGAACACAATCAAGTTCCCTCAGATGATGACTTCTTACATCAACTGGGTTCGAGCCACCCTATTATGTACTAGGCCTGGCTGATCTGCTAATCACACTCCTCATCCTTCTACTGTGTTCAGTCATACTACTAGCTCTTCCACTCGTTGTGGGAAGAGTTCGAAAGCCTCCTCTTCAAGTACTGGCACATCAGCTTATTTTTCTACTACCGCTCAGTAGCCATGTCCACCTCCCACTTCTTTAGCTACCCTAGCTATTCCAATCGATCAGTGATTGGTGACCTCCTGGCTTATCCCAGCAATGTTGTTTATACATGGGATACCAGCAAACAGATCAGCAATCATGTGATCACTGAGGATTCAAACATGCATGTTTCTTTTGTTCTTTAGGATGCCACTTTGGTAAGTCTTCTAAGTATGTGTTCCTCAAGTTTCTTGTCATTCTTTAATCAATCATTAATCATAAAAAATGAAATGCAATGCAGGTACCACAATCTTCCACTGAGCGAGTTTTTCGTATGCAGGCCGCTTCTTCTGGATATATTTTGCAGATGTCATATCAGTACTAGGTAAAATATCCTACTGTGCTTCATGTATGCATGATTTCTATTCTAATAGTTTTTCTAACTATATGATTCTTTTGCTTGGTAAGACAAGTCCTCAGATGGTTACTTGTCTGGAGCGGAAGGTTGAGCGTCTTCAAGCTCAAGTTGCTGTTTTTTCTTCGATATCAACAACGATGGCAATGAGTGAGGATTGTCACTACTAGCTTCTTTAATGATTTCTTTTGTTCATTTTGCTTCTATGCATGAACTTCTATGATGTACAATTGAAAGTAAATAATTTTCAGAAATTTAGTGAAAATTTTCTATTTTCGACTCTATACACTATGTGTATTGTGCTAAGTTTACATCCAAATTTGTTTCTACATCATCATTTATTTAGTTCTGAATAAAACTGTAAAATTTAGAAATTACACGCTCGAAATCGCTCTTCGATACTTGTTCTGGAAGTAAAAAAACATGCGAAGAAGGGGTAGGATGGGCAATTTTGCCCTAACAGCCACTAGCCAGCCAATAGACTGCCAAGCGACTGTCAAGGAACCATTGACCGGTAGTCAGACAGTTGACCGATAGTTCTTTTGGCAACTTCTCTTCTCTTTTCCTTTTTTGTCTTATTTTGTGCTCTATTTACGCGCTGTTTCTCTTTCACTACTTCTTTGCACCTTTTCCCTCATTTTTTGGGACTTCTTTTGTCTTCCTCGACATCCTTCGGTGCCATTCAACATATCTGAAGCCTCTTAGCCTTTGGAGGATGAAGACTGGAAATGACTCGAATTTGTTGGTCTTTATCATTTGAAGTTCCTTCGTCACATCAAGCTTGACATCCTTTTCTTAAGGGCTATACAACCTTCTAGGATCCTCACAATCATGTCTTCCATTTCAATGGACAAAAACTTTGCCTCTTGTATGAGAAATTCTCTACCATACTTGGTTATCACTCATCCAATTCTAGAAGCCTCATTCTTCCTACCATCCAGACACCATCAGCATCCGATCTTGCCCACTTCTTTCACTTCCCAATTTCCACCATGGGCATTCACACCAAAGGTGGTAAAGTGATATTATCTTCCATCATGTCTTTGCTTGGAATGATAGACAGGTCTTCGTCCGATCGACTTTGCCTTCTCAAGTTTTGCCTTTGTGCGTAGTTCTTACTGCTCTCACCAGACGGTCTCGGAGATCCACATCTTGGAACTATCATTCCTCATATGGGAACCAATTTCACAACTACTCCCTTGATTGTGGCTGAGACATTAATTGGATTGGATCATGTTAGGACGAGTCCGAGTTAGAGGTTTGGTGGTAGCTTTCTACTTCTTCAAGTATTCCTTTCGTCTTCTTGAGCTTTTGACTTAACGAATTTAGTCATCATCATTTTTTTATGCTTTAATTTTTTCCTAAGCTGCCTTTTTTGGGTTTTCAACTTAGCAAGCTTGCCTTAACTTTTTGCCTGAGTTTCCCTTCGGGTTTTCAACTTAGTGGGCTTTTCTTTTTTCTCATACCCTAACTTTTGCCTAAATTGCCCTTTCAGGTTTTCAGCTTAGCGGGCTTGCCTTAGTTTTTTGCCTAAACCATCTTTTCAGGTTTTCGACTTAGCAAGCTCATATTTCTTATTTTTTCTTCGTTTCTTTTTCTTAGATTTTATTACAAGAGAGACTATATATCCTAGCACTACCGAAATGAGATATTTCCTATTATAGCTCTTGGCTTCATACGAGGAGGAGAGTCGAAATACGTTCTTCTTGGATTGACTGGCTCTCAGCCATTTTTGATACTCAAATTCGCTGGCACAATTCATGGTGGAGGCTAGAGCATGTAACAGTCATGACTTATATCACATGCGTGCCTTTAGCGGGTTTCACCCAAGTTCATTCTATGATCCCATTAGATTGCATCGGCAATATAGTTCGAAGCAAAGGATTGTGGATTCGCCAACTGCTTTTGGTCCTGAGAGACTATTTGCTCGTTATCTAGAGCATTTGAGGGAATCCTGGCCACACCAAACCATTGAGACGAATCTACTCTATGACATCGATTTTGAGGCAGATGACTAGGACAAGGATTGGATGACCTTTCAGGCATCCATTTCTGATCCTGATATTCGACTCAGATGATGCTGTGAGCAATATGGTGAGCCCATTCATAGTCCGTCGAAGAGGTACAGGCGACATTGGTAGTTTCTTCATCAGTTTAGATGTTAGATGTTTTCCTTTCATTTTTATGCAAAATAATAAGACATTTCAAAAGCATATTTGTTAACAATTTCATTTCACTAATAAAAGTACAATCTTTTGTTCTTCTAATAACATGTGCACAATAAGACAACTTCTGTCATTAATCAACCCTTTCTAGTTTTCTGATTAATTACTTTCCCTCTCTTTTTTTTTTTATATACATAGTACTTCTTTAGCCTTATCCATAGTACTTCTTCAGCTTGTGCAGGTTGATGGGTTCAGTGAATTCATTCCCTTTGATGTCTGATAGGATGATGGCTCCGCCGGACATGACCTTCGTTGCAATGAATGGGCCCTTCCAGTTGGGCTTAAACTTCTCTCTAGGATCAAACATCATTGGCCTACCCTATTAAAGGATGAATTCCCCTTCTTTGAACTTTCTTGCCTTTATCCTCTTGTTAAAGGCTTGAGCAACCCATTTCTAATATAGTTGCATGTGATATCTAGCCTTCATTCTTTTCTTATCGATCAATGCTAATAATTCACATCTATTACGAATCCACGCCCCTTGAGGAATTTCTGCTTCTATCAAAACCCTCACTGATTTTATTTCTATCTCAATTGGTAAGACTACTTTTGAACCATATACCAATGAGAAAGGTGTCATGCCCGTCAAACTTCTGGGTGCTGTTCTATAACCCCATAACACAAATAGCAACTTCTGTGCCCAATCTTTATATGTCTATACCACCTTGACCAACATCTTCTTGATGTTTTTATTGGCAGCTTCTACTTCTCATTTACTTATGGCCTATACGGAGATGACTTATGGTGTTCAATTCCATACTTCTCGTACAAGGCCTTAGTTTCTGCTTGAAACTGGACCCCATTGTTAGTTATGACATGTCATGGTACTCCAAATCTGCATATGATGTTCTTCTCGATAAACTTTGCCATCTGCTTTGCCCCTAACTTACTATAGCACTCATCTTCTATCCATTTGGTGAAGTAGTCAATTGCCACCACCATATATCGATGCCCATTAGACATTGACAGCCTTATTTCGCCTATAATGTCGATACCCCATGCAAGAAAAGGCTATAGTGTTGCCATCCCTTGTAGCTCCCAAGGTGGCTGGTGAATTAAATTTCCATTAACATGACATTGATGACATCTCTTCACAAACTAGATACAATCTGTTTCCACAGTTAGCCAATAAAAGTCTTGCCCCCTTATTTTCTTCGTGAGTACTAGCCCATTCATGTGTGACCCATATACACCACTATGGATTTCTTCCATAAGCCTTGTTTTTTCTTATCAACACACTCAATTGCATCTCTTCTGGCATTCTTTTGTACATCAGCCCTTGAGGACAAGTAAATTGTTGGGCCAACCTTCATAACACAACCTTATCTTTCTCACTGGCCTCCTCAGGCAAAATCCTCTTCTAGATATCTCTTCAAGTCATAAAACCATTGCTTTTCATCTACCTCAACCTCTATTACATAAGGTTCCACATGACAAGGACCCCATGCTTGTGATATCACTACTGATCTCACCAATAATTCTTGTGTACTCATCTAAACTGATGCTAATGAAGCCAATGTGTTGGCTATCTAATTCTCACTACTAGGAAGATGGGTGAAAGTGCACTGTTTGAACTTTCCAATCAACCTTCTTATGTGTTCAAGGTACAGTTTCATCTTTCATTCTTGTAGATCCAAATCTTCATTGGTTTGAGAGATGACCACTTCTAAATCCACCAACACTTCTATTTCATCAATGCCTATAGCAATCACGACTTTCAAACCAAAGGCACAGGCTTCGTATTTAGCCATATTGTTGGTGGCCCGAAATTCCAACTTTGGTGAATAGAATGATTTTTTCAGTCGACGACACTAGAAAAACTCCTATTCCAGCACCATTGTGATTGATAGCTCTGTCAAAGAACATGCTTCATCCCACTATTGAGATTACCCCAAATGTTCATCTAGGAATTCCAACTCCCATGGTTTGTCATCATCGACCGGGTTCATAGCCAAGAATTCTGCTACTACTCTTCCTTTCACCACCTTCTTAGTGACATACTCTATGTCAAATTCTGACAATTACACTAGCCATCGTGCTAACTTTTCTACCAATGCTAGTGCCTTGTAAACATACTTCATTGAATCCTCCTTTTAGACAGCCTTAATTTTATAAGACTGAAAATAATGCCTTAACTTCTTTGAGAGCCAAATCGTGGCCAAGCATGTTTTCTCCACATAGCTATACTTCACTTCATATGGTAGTAACTTCTTGCTAAGATAATAGATGGCATGATCTACAGTATCCTCGGCTTCTTATGTCAGCCTAGCATCGATGGTGTTCTCCTCAAGAGCCAAGTAAAGAATTAAATTTTTACCAGGTTTCGGTGGTCTCAAAACTGGTGGATTCTACAAGTACTTCTTAGCACTGATCATTCCATTCCACCGACTGATTCTTCTTTAAAAGCCTGAAGATTGGTGCACAAATGGTTTTCAGTTTAGAAATAAACTGACTAATGTATTGGATCTTCCCCAAAAACCCTCGAACTTCTTTCTCAGTTTTAGATGATGGCATTTCCGTAATGGCCTTAGCCTTGTTTGGATCTACTTCCATCCCCTTCTTGCCAACGACAAATCCCAACAACTTCCTTGAGGTGACTTCAAAGACACTTTTTTGGATTTAGCCGCGGTTTGTATTTCTTCACCCTTTCCAGGAACCTGTCTAAGGCCTTAGAGCGACCCTCTCTAGTTTTGGATTTCACCATCATGTCATTCACATAAACTTCTATCTCCTGATGCATCATGTCATTAAATAGCGTCTTCACCATTTGTTGGTAAGTGGCCCCTACATTATTCAATCCGAAGGGCATCACTTTGTAACAGTAGGTTGCCCATTCTGTAATGAAGGCTATTTTCATCTTATCTTCATTGGCCATCACTATCTGGTTGCATCTAGAAAACCCATCTATAAAGGAAACTATTACACTAGCAGCAGTGCTATCCGCCAGTACATCGATGTGAGGCAAAGGGAAATCATCCCTCAGTGAAGCCTTGTTCAAGTCACAGTAATCTACATACATTCGGACCATTCCATCCTTCTTTAGTACTAGCATGATATTGGCTAACAATTCTGGATATTTCACCACTTTTAGAAACTTGGCTTCAATTTGCTTGGAGACTTCCTCTTTGATTTTCTGAGCCAACTCTGGCCTCATCCTTCTCAATTTCTGCTTAATCGACTTCATGTACAGATAAGTTGGAATTGTATTCTCTGTAAAGCTTCTCTTAATCCCATGCATGTCATCATAGGATCAGAAGACTACTTCTTCATGTTTCTTTAGTAATTTTTCAAATCTATCTCTCCTTAAGAGTTGTTTCAAGTACAATACATATGTTCTTGGGTTTTTCCATTGTAACAAGATTAATGTCATGAGTTTGAATGGTATGGATGCCAAATATGCTAGTGAAATGCAAATCATGATGCACAATGTCATCGGAAAAGACATCACACAAGAAAGCAAATTGATTCTTTATTGCATCAAATTTAGAATAATAATGTCCTATTCTTCGAAGAGGTTAGGTACAAACACATCCTTGTAAGATACATCTTTAATTCCTTCTTCGATGAAAGTAGCAGGTCGATGGACGGGTCTATTAGCAATGCTTGATCTTGAGGCTTCTTCTCCTTGATGGTCATCTTCTCCATTTCTCTAACCAAGTTATTCTCCTTCGAGACTCCTACCTAAAGGATATCTTTGAAGATCTCAAATCTGGGTTTCAACATTCCCTTAAAAACTCATGGTTCAATAGTTCCCACATACTTTGTATATTGGGCTTTGACAAACTTAATGAATCTCCCCTTCTCTGTCTCAAAGTCTTCTTCTTCTCCTTCAAAATTTAACCAGAAGTTTGGCCTTTGAAATCTGGGAAGGATGGTAAGCCACATCCATTCCTCCCAAGCCCAGTCCCTAGCAAGTATCCTTGCTTCTTCATTATCCCTGCTACAATTAGGCTAACTTTGTCAATCATGGCTACGTGAAAGCCCCCCTGTAAGGTATTTCTCCAACTTTTACGCTTAGAGCAGCTGGTGCAATAGTCGAGGCTGCATGAATGATTACAATCTTCCCATCCATGTTGAAATGGATCTTTTGATATAAAGTGGAAGGAACTTCACCAAGCAGATGAGACCATGCTCGTCCCAACAAGGCAGCAAATATGACTAGAATGTCGAGGACTATGAATTCTGTCGTAACTTCAATTAGTCCAATCTCGAAGATCCCAATAGCATATTCCTCTTCAAGTCATCATAAGCCTCGATCACCATCTCGCAAGGCTTAAGTTTGTCCTTACTGACACCATACTTGTGCAATATCTTCATAGGAACGATATTAATGGTGGACCCATCGTCTACCATGATACAAGGAGATGTCTTCCTACTAATTTTTTGCAGTGATGAACAATGGCTTGTTATGATTCCAAAAGGCAGATATTCATCAGTAAATGTGATCACACCCCTCTCTTTTACCCCCCTTGGGTTCTCCTCCAGTCAAGACGGTCAACACTTTGCTAGTAGTAGTAGCCATTGATATCTTTACCTATACCACAACCTTCGCCATGGCTTCTCTATGCTTTGGGATGATATTAGCAAATCCCAAATGCTAGCATTCACTTGAGTCTTCTTCAGTTGCTTGATGACCTGATCCTCTTTTTCTTTGGCTTCTTCCTTGGCAACTTCATTGCCTTCTCAACTATCTTTTTGTTCGTTTTTTCCTTCTCCTTCTCAAGGTAAAAACTACCACTCCTTGTCACTCCTTAGACATTCTCTCTCTCACCCCTTAGAGTTTCTCCCTAAACTCTCACTTTTTCTTCTTCTTTACTACTAAAGTCAGCCCAAAAGTTTGGAAGGGTCTTGACCTTAGGAATGTCATCCCAAATTCCCATAACTCTTACCTCTTTACACCTTCTAAGTAAACTCTCTCTCTTTACAATAACCTCATCTTGCTCCTCTGTCCTAACTTCGCTACCCTTCTTTATCTTAAGTCTTCTAGGTGGTGGGCCCTTCCTAGTCCCTTTCCTAGCTGTCCATTTCTTGGCAAAGGAACTTGATGATGTGGACTTCTTCTAGGCAGGTGTCACTTCAACTTCTTCTTCTTCCTCTTGTGGTTTTTCCTCTTCTTGGTCACTAAAGCACACAAGTTCAGGTTCTAGGCTTTGCTTGACTCCCCCTATTGTAATATTAGTCCACCCACCCTTCTTGGTGTGAATCTTGGCTGCCAAAGGAATAGGCTTGTCTTCCATCCTCTCAATAATCTCCTTAGGCTCTTCATCTTTGGGTTCTTCAACCTTGGGCTCTTTAGCGTTGGGTTTCTTCTTCGAGGCCATCTTTCTAGTTGATTTTTCTACTCATTCAAGCTTGGACGTCTCCCTTCTCTTGGCTCTCTCTGCCCTGCTAGATCTACTCTCCTTAAAAGAGTACATGACTTGCTCCTCAGTTAAGCCTGATCACGTTGGCTAACGTAGGAGCCACCTAGTTGTAATTGAGTAATGGGTTACTTCTAGTATTAGGCTTATAGGTTTCTGGGTTAGGAATCTGGCCTTTGTCGATCAAGTCTTGGATCTCATGGCAGAGGTGAGTACAATCATTGGTTTTATGACTGGTCACTTGGTGGAATTCACATTTCTCATGATGCCTCCAATTTCTTGGTAGCAGATTTGGAAGCTTTCCTGATGGAAATGGCAACAAGATCCCTTCGACTATTAACCTCGCAAAGATATTAGAAACCGACCTTTCTAAATGGCTGAACTTCCTTTATGGGGAAACTGCCTTTACCTCCGCATGATTTGCGCTAGACCAAGTAGGTTAGTGATACTGTCCTTGATTTCTTCAAGCATAGTTATTTCTCTTCTACTTAGATTCCAACTCTTCTATTTGGATGCCTGAATCATAAAAGTCTTCCAATGTCTTAATAGGGAAGCCTGCTAGTCTATCGTTGATGAAACTATGGGCTCTATTGATCACCATGCGAACTTGGTCCTTCTCCGTAGGCTTGGTGGTCATTTTGACAAACTTGGCCCTCCAACGAATTAGATATTCTAAGAAAGTTTCATTGGGCTTTTACCCCGTTGTCTCCAAATTCCTCGAGGTTACCCCCTGGTGAGTATTGTGCGATATTGCTCCACAAATTGTTGGGAAAGCTCCTCCTAATCTTCTCGAACTCTCTTAGGAATGTCATGATACCACAGTATAACATCGTCTTCTATGGATAGCATAAAATACTTCAATATGTGCTCTTTTGTCAAAGGAGTAGTAGCCATGGTAGCTGCATACTAAAGTATGTCTTTGGAATGCCCTCTCCGTTGAACTTGGGCAAGTCCAGTAGGTGAAACCTTGGACGCAAGTCTTTGTCTCCAACGAGTAGTATATCATCCAAGTCTTTGATCCCTTTCAACCCTTTCTTCTTCAAGAGAGATTGAACATTTTCTATGTCTTTGGCCAACTACCTGGACATTGGAGATTGGTTCATGCAGTTGGGCCCATTCCATACAGTTTCAAAAAGTTGGGCCACTTGATGTTAAAGCGTAGTGATGTTGGCCCTCACTTGAGTTATTTAAGCATTGTTGTTGATGGATGTAACCATTTCATCAGTTGATTCTTTCTGCTTTATCAAATGACCACCTCGATTAACCCAAACTATGATGGCTGCAAAAGAAAGGTGTTAATGGATGCATGCGTGCATGTATGCATGATATGATGCATGCTCGACAAGGGCATAGACACACTTTCAGCCTTCCAATCTTATTTCTCCCACACACGTGCGGTCGAGTCTCTTTTCCTAGGATCTTTGGCCTTATTCCCAAGTCATCATCATGGGATGTGGGAATGCGAGTTCTCTGTCCTATTTCTAACATCCATGTTGATGTTTGGATTCTCCATGAATATCATAACATGGCTTCTAAAAGTCATGATAACCTTAACTTGTGGCACATGTCCCTATTTTATTCTTATAGGTGACTTGACATGTGGCATTCGTTCATAGTTCCATGAGGTTTGAGTCAATATTGTTCTAATCATGGGAACCTTACATCCATAAACATGCATCTTAACATGGGTTTCGGATATTCATCCTATTGGAAGTCTATAGAGTTGTCCATCTGGGCTTGAGTCTCAAGGGTCCAATGGTTTGGGCTCCTTCAAGCAAGGCATGTCCTTTTAGGCCAATCACCTTTTATACCAATTCAATGATACTTGCTCAAAGGTATTGATAACAACAGTCATCTAGGGGTCAAATGAAGCCAAAGACTTCTCATGCCAGTGCCACATGACTAGTTTAGGCAAATAATGCTCGTTGTGTGCAAATGTGCAGTGATGCAAGGCCTCAATATACTAACATAAGGTATTAAAATTTGGAATCCCCATCGGGATCAACTTCTCTTATCCATAGTGGAGTCGCCACTGTGGATGGGCTTTTATCTCGTCAGAGCGTTTGCGATCATGACACTGTATCAAAGCATCTTTGGAGACTCAAGAGAACACAAACTAGCCATGGGCACGTCTGGAGAACGAAGTTGTTGCCCAATTATTCAATTGGGAATGAATGGGGGCAATCCAATCTCTCGCACCAGGATCTAAACTACCCCCATCCTTTCAGAGATGGGTTCAGGAAGTTAGGTACAAGTCATTCGACTCACCTGAATATAAATCTGGTCTCAACTAGGAAAATACCAAATGAAAATAGCTGTTGTTATTATGTAGTCCACTTAAGTGATTGGTTTTATGCACACGTTTCCACTTTTATCTTCATTAGACATGTGAGGTGATTATTCAATCAATGGCAATTATAAACATCCATAAAAAAAAGGGAGGAGAATAGATTATGTTTCTATTAAACTATGGGTAAAGGGAAGAGGATTACATGGCTTTTATTCTTCAATAAAATAAATTCTAAAACGTATATTCATCCATAACATAAATTTAAACATTAAATAAAAATAGTCTATTGGAGAGCCAATAGATGATAAATTCCTCACCATCATACGTGAGCTTCTTCAAGGTCTATTGAGCCTCTATTCATACATTAAGTCATTCATTCTTGATGATGGTCCCTAACCATTAATGTGAGTCCATGATGCGTTCAAAACTAGTAAGTATACTAGTCGCACAAGTAATAAAGTGATAAGTAGATATCGTTCCCACGAGGATTGATTCTAATTGAATTTATTATTTTTCAGCAACAATAAACTAAACAGGGGGGCGGGGGGGTTTGTTGAATGATTAACTAAATAAAATAAGAATGCAAATTAAGAATAACAAAACAGAAGTTAATTTGAATGGAAGATCAATGAGAGAAATCTGGTTAAGGGACCATTCTCTACCACAAAATATGGATTTACGAATTAATCGTAGAATTGTCATCCAATTACAGCATTGAAGTTATCAACCGTAGATAACAACAAGCTCTGTTATCCCAATCTTTCCTTACTTTGTTGTTAAATAAAACAAGCTCTTTATTTAATCTCTATCCATTAAACAACCTAGAACAAGCTCTCTAATTTTAATTCAATGGATGCATTATGATAAGAAAGATAGGTTGATCTAAGCAATAAACACACAAGCTCGGATTATTTAACTTAGGTTATATTCTCCAATTGCAATATCTGATCACAATTTTGCTACTAAGGATTAGAAATTCAAGACAATTACGGATCAAGATTTCTAGTCTAGCAATAAATCACAACCAGATTATATTCAGTTGGCCACTCAAATACAATCAGCAAGCAATCATAAGCATTAAATATAGGAGAATACAAGCAACTTCAATTAGAGAATTGGATAACAATTCCTTACACAATCAACTTACAAAAACCATATCAGGGGCTTTGAAATCACCCTCAACCAATTCAGATTCAGTTACACATGTTTAAGAACGTGGTAAATACAATACAACATGGAGACATTCCAGAAAATGAAAGGGAAGGGAAAAACTTAGCAAATTTGATGTAATTCTCTTTGGATTGTAGTTCTTCCTCTTTCCAAGCTTCCTTTCTCCTTCAAGAACTCCAAGAGATGAAAGAATTCCAGAGCTGCAGCCTCCACCACGTTCTCCCCTCTTCAAGTTATGAAATAAAACCCTAAAATGTGTTTAAATACTCTGCTACAGTAATGTGCTACAGTGTCCCGTATTATACATGCTACAGTGATGTGTGGAATTACATTTCTACACTTCTCACACTGTTTTGATTACAACTTTCGGTACACTGAATGGATTCATAAACCGTAAATTTCTCCAAAAATTAGACTTTGAGAGCTTTTCAACGGTATATGATATGTCATCGGGTTCATTGTATATCAATACAATTAAATCCGAGAAGATGGTTGACTAGCAGAGGTGAAAATGAAGGGTTTTACTCCATTTTTGTGCAAGTTGCTCCAAAACTCCTACAAACATCAAAACCACAAAAAAACATAAAAATACCAAGGAATATAGCAAAGAAACATGGACGAATTGATATAAAAGTAATACATAAATAGACGCCTATCAAATTCCCCCACACTTAGACTTTGCTAGTCCTCGAGCAACTAAAATGATACGAAACAAAACTAAACCGAAACAAAATCAAAGAAAAATTAAAACACACAAATGCTTCAACTTGCAAATAGGCCTCAAAGATTGTACTTAATTATAACCCAAGGAAAACTTCAAAATTATGCACTTGATCAAAAATTTCATTTCAAAGATTAGTTTCGCTCTACTTTAATTCCTTTTGTGTGTGTGTAGAGCCATTTTCACATAATCACTTGTAACTCGGATGAGTTTATGCATAAAAATGAATCGTATTTAATAGTGAAGATATGTGTATAAATGAACTCCATAGGCCTGCTTTTCAAGTCACTCTCCACTAATATAGACAAGCACAATACCAAGGATCAAGTAGGACTTTATTAAGCTTGTAACGTTTGGCTTGGGTGAAGGTATGATAAAGGATAATAATTTGGCTCAAATCACCCACAAACACATAAATCATTCAAGATTATGTAGAGCTCAACCACATAACATAAAAAAATTCGTTCGAATTCACCAAGTGACTCCCCCAAAGTTATTCAGAACACTCAATCTCTCTTTTTATTATTGTTTTTTTTAACACAAAAGAAATTAAACCCCCACACTTTGTTGTTTCATTCTTTTTAATAACACTCAAGTGTATAGATCTCTTTTTTCTTTTTTTTCTTTCTTTTCTCTTTTTTTTTTCTTTTCTTCTTTTTCTTTTCTTTTCTTTTTTAACTGCTGCAATTCCCCTCCCCCACACTTAAACAACACATTGTTCTCAATGTGTAAGTACGTGAAAGATAAGTACAGAGTGTTTTTTTTCTTTCTTTCTTTTTTCTTTTTTACTAACACAATAAAACTCACTTGCATTGCTCATGGCACAATCCAACCTCCTTTAACTTCCCAAAAAAAGAACATAGCTCAAAATGTAATCATGAATGATATACATGCTCATAGGTAAAGGACAAACTATTTGGAGAGAAAAAAAAATTCAGTTGAGGTTAGGAAATCTTTTAGTGAGTTAACAAGAAAAAAAAATTTACAGAGGCTGAAAAGGGTAACTAGGGATAAATTTCAATCAAGGTTGGCTATTAAGGCTCAAACGGTCCAAAGATGGCCTAAATCATTTCCCCAATGTTGCACAGTCTAAGATTTCGCCTCGAGTGACCATCAAACAGGTTCTAGAATTCATTGAAATCTGTATTACTTGTGCGACTAGTATACTTGCTAGTTTCGAACGCATCAAGTTTTTGGCGCCATTGCCGGGGATTTATTTTCTAATCAATTTGTTATTTTGTTTTCATTGTTGACTCATATTTTCTCTGTTTTTCTTTTCTGATTGTTTGTGTTTAGATAACATGGCAGTAAACTTCTATCAATTTAGTAGCGGATTTGAGCCACAAGTACCATGGAGAGTAAATGAGGTAAGCACTCCGAACATTGAACAACAACTTTCTGAGCTAACCTCTCTTGTGGAAAACATGACTGTAGGAGATATGCAAAAATCTTATGAATGTGGGATATATTCTACGATGGAGCATCCAATCGACATGTATCCAATTTTACAAGAAGAATATATGGAACAAGCCAATGCCATGGGGTGGATTTCCAGGACAAACGAGGCAATGGTATGATCCTTTCTCTAGCACTTACAATGCTGGATGGGAAGATCAACATAATTTCAGTTACTGGAATCATCAACCAATCACCCCAAATGGCATACCAAATTGGCTACAAGGTTTCAATCAACCTAGAGTGCAGCAACCATTTCAAATGCAAACACCACCAATGCCACAACCAGCACCACAACCAACTCCAGAAAACTCAGGTATGTCACTCCAGGATATTGTTAATGAAATTGCAACTAACTGATACCGGACCTTTGAGATATGGCTCTGATACCAATCTGATACCGGATCTTCGAGATATGGCTATGATACCAAATCTGATACCGGGCTGCTGGATTGTAACAAATCAAGAGAGGATCTTCAAGTTGATAAACAACTCAGCCAATGACTGGAACAAGGATTATGGAACCCAATAAACACCCAAACTAGGGTAACAAGCTAACCACCAAGGTAAACACCAATGGGATACAGAAAATTCACCACCCAAGGATGTAAACCAAGGATACAGGGCTAAAACTAACTCACCACTCTATGGAATCCACCAAGAGATACAGAGTTAAGGAGAAATCAGTATAAACACTGAAATTTCACTCAAATTCGAATTCAAAACTTCACTCCCTTGAACACACAACTTTGGGACTTTAAATAACTTGGAACAACCCTCCAAGCATAGGTAAAAGACAATAATTAAATGATTTCAACAATTACAGCTCAACTACTACATTGACAACTCATTTTAACTAAGACTCATAAGTAAACTCATTAGGTAATAAAAGCACAACCAACTAAGTTAGAAATTCAAATTATAACCAACTAAGCAATAAAATTCAAATTCTAGAGTAGACTTTAATGCACCATTAATTATGAACCAGCTATGAAGAGATAATCATAGATTCCTGCAGACAACTCCAAATGACACATTTGACAAATGTGTTAGAAAGCTGACTTCAAGATCTTTCACAGCCATAAATCTTGACATTTAATTCTCTGCACAGCAATACCAATTCTTTTACGAAATTATCCCTCATTCTTGTTCATGTACACTCTGACCATTGTAACAATTTGCAGCCCTTGATGATCTATCATGATCCCATGGATTGCCACACTCCTGTGTCAAGCTCCCCTGGTTGAGAAAGACTCGACCTCGAGTCTTGATTGTTGTTTTCACCAAGATAAGGACTAAGGTCAGAGATATTAAATGTGTTGGAAACACCATAATGCTCAGGTAGCTCAACTTTGTAAGCATTCTCTCCAATGCGTTGTAAAACTTTGAATGGTCCATCAGCTCTAGGCTTCAACTTGGCATATTTGCCTGGAGGAAACCTTTCTTTTCTAAGGTGTATCCACACTAGATCTCCTTCTTTGAACTCAGCATACTTCCGATGTTTGTTTGCTGCAGCTTTATACTTCTCATTTTGCTTCAAAATCTTCTCTCGAACTTGTTCATGTAGTTTCTTGATGTTCTTAGCTCTCTCCTCTGCATCACTGCTAAATTGAGTTTTGGAAGGAATAGGAGCTAAATCCAAAGGACTTATTGGATTCTTGCCATAAACAACCTCAAAAGGACTATGACCAATGGTTTGATTTGATGATCTGTTGTGAGCAAACTCAATTTGGGGTAAAACAAGATCCCATTGCCGTAAATTCTTACCAACATAACTCCTCAGAAGATTTCCCAAGCTTCTGTTGATAACTTCAGTTTGTCCATCAGGATGATGAGATGAACTAAAGTTAAGTGTAGTCCCCAGCTTTCTCCAAAGCGTACGCCAAAAATGAGATAAGAACTTTGGGTCACGATTTGAGATTATGGCCTTAGGAATGCCATGCAATTTCACAATCTCTTTGAAGTACAAATCGGCAACGTGAGTCGCATCATTTGTCTTGTTACAAGGGATAAAGTGAGCCATTTTAGAAAATCGGTCAACCACCACCATGATTGAATCTTTGTTTCGCTGTGTTCTAGGCAATCCCACTACAAAATCCAAGCTAACATCTTCCCATGGATCATTAAGAACAGGTAATGGAGTGTACAAACCAGTGTTCTGCCCATGACTTTTTGCCACATGACAATTTGTACACCTCTTCACGTGCTTTATCACATCCCTTTCCATCTTCAGCCAATAGAAGTTTTCCTTCACAATAGCAATAGTTTTGTCTCTCCCAAAATGACCGCTAATGCCACTGCCATGTGCTTCATTAATGATTAATTCTCTCAAGGAACATTGAGGAATACACAATTGGTTTGCCTTGAGTAGATAACCATCCTGCAAAACAAATTAGTTAGATGAAAACTCATTACAGTTACTCCATATTTTACCAAAATCTGGATCATCCTTGTAAAGCTCTTTTAAAACCTCAAACCCAACAACATTCATTTGCACAGAGGTCAGCAAAGAATGTCTTCGGCTTAATGCATCAGCCACCACATTTTGAACTCCAGATTTGTGCTTGATGGTAAAGCTGAAAGCTTGAAGAAACTCTACCCATCTGGCATGTCGAACATTAAGCTTCTCTTGGCTGTTGATGAACTTCAAAGCTTCATGGTCAGAATATAGAATGAATGGTTTTGGCAAGAGATACTGACTCCAATGCTTCAAAGCTCGATAAATAGCATACAACTCTTTGTCATAAGTTGAGTACTTTTTGCAAGATGCATTCAATTTTTCACTAAAGAAAGCAATTGATCTGCCTTCCTGGCTAATAACAGCATCAATACCAATATTGGAAGCTTCACATTCAACTTCAAAAACCTTGCTGAGATTTGGAGGTGATAAGATAGAAGCTTCTATCATCTTCTTTTTACTCACCAAAAGAGTTGGGACAGCACAAGGACTCCTGCTTTCCCTCACTAACTCTTTAGTGATAAGCTCATTAACCTGTCGTTGTAATTCTTCATGTTCTGTAGCACTCATTGGATAGGCTGATTTAATTGGCAACATAGCACCTGGAACAAGATCAATAAAATCCTGTATGTCTCTCATTGGAGGAAGATCTGGTGGTATCTCATTTGGTATAAAATCATGGTATTCTTCAGGAAGATATTTCATCTCCTGAGGTGGTTCATTACTAACTTCATTTTCTTCTAACAACAAGAACACATAAATTTCACTTCCCTTCTCCAACTCTCTTCTACATGCTGTTTGGGTAAGCAAAGCATTTCCCTCCCCTTTAGTAGGTTTAGGAACACCTTCTAACTTCGAAGGACCCAAAATAACTTTGACCCCATCTTTAAAGAATGTATAAGTATTCCCATAGCTATTATGCATTATTTTCCTATCATACTGCCATGGTCTACCAAGAAGTAAATGACAAGCATCCATAGGAACAACATCACACCATATTTCATCTTTATACTTTTTCCCAATAGAAAATGAAACAAGGCAGTACTTGTTTACCTTGATCTCGTTATCTTTCCGAAGCCATGAAATCTTGTAAGGTTGATGATGCTTCTCTGTTTGAAGGCCAAGTTTATCAATCATCTCCGTAGACACCACATTTTCAAAGCTGACACCATCAATAATAAAGTTGCACACCTTGCCATGAGAAGAACATCTGCTATGGAAGATATTTCTGCGAAGCCAATCATCTTCTCGTTTTTGCACAATACTCAAACTCCTTTGAATAATAAAGAGAGAATCACCTTTATCAGCATAAGTGACTTCCCCTTCATCAACAAAGTCTGGACTACCGAAATTGATCAAGGCATCTGTCTCGATCTCTTCATCACTTTCGTAAAAGTCATCAAATATTGGTGGTTTTCCATGATCCTCAAAGAAGTTGATGCGTTCGAAACTAGCAAGTATACTAGTCGCACAAGTAATAAAGTGATAAGTAAGACATCGTTCCCACGAGGATTGATTCTATTTGAATTTGTTATTTCCAGTAACAATAAACTAAACAGGGGGGATTTTTTTTGAATGCTTTACTAAATGAAATAAGAATGCAAGTAAAGAATAACAAAACAGAAAGTAAATTTGAATGAAAAATCAATGGGAGAAAGCTGGTTAAGGGATCCTTCTCTACCACAAGATATGGATTTGCGAATTAATTGTAGAATTGTCATCTAATTACAGCATTGAAGTTATCAACCGTAGATAATAACAAGCTCTATTACCCCAATCTTTCCTTACTTTGTTGTTAAATAAAACAAGCTCTTTATTTAATCTCTATCCATTAAACAACCTAGAACAAGCTCTCTGAGTTTAATTCAATGGATGCATTATGATAAGAAAGATAGGTTGATCTAAGCAATAAACACACAAGCTCGGATTATTTAACTTAGGTTATATTCTCCAATTGCAATCTCTGATCACAATTTTGCTACTAAGGATTAGAAATTCAAGACAATTACGGATCAAGATTTCTAGTCTAGCAATAAATCACAATCAGATTATATTCAGTTGGCCACTCAAATACAATCAGCAAGCAATCATAAGCATTAAATATGGAAGAATACAAGCAACTTCAATTAGAGAATTGGATAACAATTCCTTACACAATCAACTTACAAAAAACCATATCAGGGGCTTTGAAATCACCCTCAACCAATTCAGATTCAGTTACACATGTTTAAGAACGTGGTAAATACAATACAACATGGAGACATTCCAGAAAATGAAAGGGAAGGGAAAAACTTAAGCAAATTTGATGTAATTCTCTTTGGATTGTAGTTCTTCCTCTTTCCAAGCTTCCTTTCTCCTTCAAGAACTCCAAGAGATGAAAGAATTCCAGAGCTTCAGCCTCCACCACGTTCTCCCCTCTTCAAGTTATGAAAATAAACCCTAAAATGTGTTTAAATACTCTGCTACAGTAACGTGCTACAGTGTCCCGTATTATACATGCTACAGTGATGTGTGGAATTACATTTCTACACTTCTCACACTGTTTTTATTACAACTTTCGGTACACTGAATGGATTTATAAACCGTAAATTTCTCCAGAAAATAGACTTCGAGAGCTTTTTAACGGTATATAACATGTCATCGGTTTCATTGTATATCAATACAATTAAATCCGAGAAGATCACTGACTAGCAGAGGTGAAAATGAAGGGTTTTACTCCATTTTTGTGCAAGTTGCTCCAAAACTCCTACAACAATCAAAACCACACAAAAACATAAAAATACCAAGGAATATAGCAAAGAAACATGGACGAATTGATATGAAAATGATATATAAATAGATACTTATCAAATTTCCCCCACACTTAGGCTTTGCTAGTCCTCGAGCAACTACGACAATATGAAATAAAACTAAACCGAAACAGAATCAACAAAAAATTAAAACACACAAATGCTTAATCTTGCAAATAGGCCTCAAAGATTGTACTTAATTATAACCCAAGGAAAACTTCAAAATAATGCACTTGATCAAGAATTTCATCTCAAAGATTAGTTTCGCTTTACTTCAATTCCTCAAGTGTTTGTGTGTAGAGCCATTCTCACCTAATCACTTGTAACCCAGATGAGTTTATGCATAAAAATGAATCATATTTACTATTGAAGATGTGTGTATAAATGAACTCCATAGGCCTGCTTTTCAAGTCACTCTCCACTAATGTAGACATGCACAACACTAAGGATCAAGTAGGACTTTATTAAACTTGTAACGTTTGGCTTGGGTTAAGGTATGATAAAGGATAATAATTTGGCTCAAATCACCCACAAACACATAAATCATTCAAGAATATGTAGAGCTAAACCGTATAACACAACTTCATTTCAATTCACCAGGTTACTCCCCCAAACTTATTTAGAACACTCAATTTTTTTTTTTTTTGCAGAAAACAAAAGAAAACTACACCCCCACACTTTGTTGTTTCATTCTTTTTAAGAACACTTACGGGTATAGATCTCTTATTCTTCTTCTTTTTTTCTTTTTTTTCTTCTTTTTTTTTATTACACTTCCCCTCCCCCACACTTAAACAACACATTGTCCTCAATGTGTAAGTACGTGGACGATAAGTACTTGATGCGTTCGAAACTAGCAAGTATACTAGTCGCACAAGTAATAAAGTGATAAGTAAGATATCGTTCCCACGAGGATTGATTCTAATTGAATTTGTTATTTCCAGCAACAATAAACTAAACAGGGGGGATTTTTGTTGAATGATTTACTAAATGAAATAAGATTGCAAGTAACGAATAACAAAACAGAAAGAAAATTTGAATGAAAAATCAATGAGAGAAATCTGGTTAAGGGTTCTTTCTCTGCCACAAGATATGAATTTGTGAATTAACATAGAATTGTAATCCAATTACAGCATTGAAGTTATCAACCGTAGATAACAACAACCTCTGTTATCCCAATCTTTCCTTACTTTGTTGTTAAATAAAACAAGCTCTTTATTTAATCTCTATCCATTAAACAACCTAGAACAAGCCCTCTAAATTTAATTCAATGGATGCATTATGAAAAGAAAGACAGGTTGATCTAAGCAATAAACACACAAGCTCGGATTATTTAACTTAGGTTATATTCTCCAATTGCAATCTCTGATCACAATTTTGCTACTAATGATTAGAAATTCAAGACAATTACGGATCAAGATTTCTAGTCTAGCAATAGACAATATCCAGATTATATTCAGTTGGCCACCCAAATACAATCCAGCAAGCAATCATAAGCATTAAACATGGGAAAATACAAGCAACTTCAATTAGAGAATTGGATAACAATTCCTTGCACAATCAATTCATAAAAACCATATCAAGGGCTTTGAAATCACCCTCAACCAATTCAGATTTAGTTACACATATTCAGATAGAATACAAATACAATACAATATGGAGACATTCCAGAAAATGAAAGGGAAAGGGAAAACTTAGCAAATTTGATGAAATCTCTTAGGATTTGTAGTTCTTCCTCTTTCCAAGCCTTCAATCTCCTTCAAGAACTCCAAGAGATGAGAGAAATCCAAAGATGCAGCCTCCTCCACGTTCTCCCCTCTTCAAGTTCTCAAAATAAAACCCTAAAATGTGTTTAAATACTCTGCTACAGTAACCTGCTACATTGTCCCGTATTATACATGCTACAGTGATTTGTGGAATTACATTTCTATACTTCTCACACTGTTTTGATTACAACTTTTGGTAAACTGAATGGATTTATAAACTGTAAATTTCTCCAGAAAATAGACTTCGAGAGCTTTCCAACGGTATATAACATGTCGTCGGGTTCATTGTATATCAATACAATTAATTCCGAGAAGATCACTGACTAGCAGAGGTGAAAATGAAGGGTTTTACTCCATTTTTGTGCAAGTTGCTCCAAAACTCCTACAAACATCAAAACCACACAAAAACATAAAAATACCAAGGAATATAGCAAAGAAACATGGACGAATTGATATGAAAATGATATATAAATAGGCACTTATCAATTTCCCCCACACTTAGACTTTGCTAGTCCTCGAGCAACTACGACAATGTGAAATAAAACTAAACCGAAACAGAATCAACAAAAAATTAAAACACACAAATGCTTCATCTTGCAAATAGGCCTCAAAGATTGTACTTAATTATAACCCAAGGAAAACTTCAAAATAATGCACTTGATCAAGAATTTTATCTCAAAGATTAGTTTCGCTTCATTTCAATTCCTCAAGTGTGTGTGTGTAGAGCCATTCTCACCTAATCACTTGTAACCCGGATGAGTTTATGCATAAAAATGAATCATATTTAATATTGAAGATGTGTGTATAAATGAACTCCATAGGCCTGCTTTTCAAGTCACTCTCCACTAATGTAGACATGCACAACACAAAGGATCAAGTAGGACTTTATTAAGCTTGTAACGTTTGGCTTGGGTGAAGTTATGATCAAGG
>SNVD02011621.1:0-58486 GCA_013180625.2 Boswellia sacra
AGTCGAGTTACCAATTAGAGAAGAATTTTTTGCGACAAGATAAAACTTATTGTGACGAAATTTTTTTCGCAAAAAGTATTACACAAATATGGAATTATGTGACAAAAATTTTATAGCAACATGAACATTTTTTGTGATGAAATTATATTTCTTGCAAAAAAAAGGCCTTTTGCGAGAAAAAATTTCTCGCAAAAAGCCATTCTAACTAATTGTACACACCTAGCAATACTGAACATTTTGTAACAAAAATATGATTCCTCGCAAAATAAGACCTTTTATGAGAAAAATTTCTCGCAAAAAAGTTACCTTTTGCGAGAAAAAATTCCTCGCGAAAAACCCATCTAACTTATTATGTACACGTGACAATACTGGATATTTTACGATGAAAATATGATTCCTCGCAAAATGTGACCTTTTATGAGAAAAATTCTTCGCAAAAAGCCCTTCTAACTAACTATACACACATGGCAATACTGGACATTTTGCGACAAAAATATGATTCCTCGCAAAATATGACCTTTTGCAACAAAAAATTTCTTGCAAAAACTCGACCTTTTGTGAGAAAAAATTTCTCGCGAAAAGCCCTTCTAACTTATTAGGCACATGTGACAATACTGGACATTTTGCTACGAAAATATGATTCCTTGCAAAATATGACCTTTTGCGAGAAAAAATTTCTCGCAAAAAGTCATTTTCTTAAAATGAAAACTTGATAACTTTTCTCTTTTCTTTTCCTGATCTCTTTGTTTGTGGTCCATCTAATATATAAGTCTTTGTTTGGAGAGTGACAAAAAAAAAGAATAAAGAAAGTATTAAAAATCTAATTTGATTTTAAATAAATTTGACAATTTCTAAATATATTAGGGTCATTTAGATATGCATATAAATTTTTATAAAAAAAAAAGATCCTTTGTGATTCTATCTATACTCTTAAATGTGAAAAATTATTGAGATATTCTAAATTTAGTATTTATAAAAGAGATAAATAATTAAAATAAACTATATATATGTATAAAATATGAATCATTAATAATCCAATAATGAAGCATAAAATTTATTGCTAGTTCTTTATATATAATCTAATTTATGTGTGATTTATATATGTCCAACTACTAAATTACAATTATGATAAACTTATTACTATGACTAATTTTTAATTGATGAAAATGAGATTGGAAAAAAAATCCAACTTCTAAAAATCTAATTTATTTTTTAAGGTTTAATTATATGTCAAATGAACATAAATAAATAATTAATAATCATGTAATGTTGCCTATAATTATGTTTTTTATTTTTTTATTTTTTGCTATAAAGTATATTAATTTACACAGTATATTTTTTTTAGACTTTTAATTTTTATCTTATAGCTTTAAGTAAATTGTTGAGATATTTTAAATAATTGTTAGAATCTATTTTAAGAAAGATAAATAATTAAAATGAACTCTATAACAAAAAATAAATACATTCGTTATATATTGATTACTATATGAATAATTAATTATTTACTGATAAATGGCAAAAGCTAATGTTCAGTTCCTAATACATATGATACTTGTAACATATGTATATGTATATATGTCTAATAATTAAATTACTTCTATGAAAAAATTATTTTTTTAATTGTAAAAGATATTTTTAATAATTGTTATTTTTATAAAAAAAAGATAATTAATTTAAAGGCATTCTATACTTGAAAATAAATGTAATTTTGTCACATTTTTATATGATTATAATATGAATAATTAATCATTTACTGATCAAATTAAAAAAGCTTATTTTCAATTTCTCATAATAACAACTATAACATATATAGATGTCTAATTATTGAATTACAACTATTACAAACTTATGGTTTACATTTATTAAGATATTTTAAATATTAATTGTTAGCATTTGTAAAAGGAATAAATAATAAAAAATATTCACTAAAAGTAAATGCATTTGTTACATAATAATTATAATATGAATATTTGATCATTTATTTATCAAAGTATTAAAAACTTATTTTCAATAACTCGCACATGACAATTATGTCATATGTATAGATGTTTAACTATTATGCATTTGTTAATAATAGTTGACTTGTATGTATTTTGTTAACACTTTAATACATATGACAATTATGACATACGTTTATATGTCAATAATTAAATTACCTCCATCACAAATTAATTTTTTAAATTTGTAAAACATATTTTTAGTGTTTTTAAAACAAACAGATAATTAAAATAAATTATAGCTAAAATGAATGGAATCTTTTTGTTACATATATGATTATAATATCAATAATTAATTATTTATTGATCAATGAAGAAAAACTTTTTTGTAATTCCTCATATAACAACTATGACATATGTATAGATGTCTAACTATTGTTTTCATTTGTTAAATAATTCTTGAGTTGTTGTACCTATTTTATTAACATTTTAATACTCAATAAAAACTAATTAAATATCATATAATGTTTTATATTTCTATTGTATATGGTTATTATATTATTTATTAATTTGTCATCAAATTATTTAATATCAATCCAATATTATATAAATTTAATTATGGATGAAAATCTAATTACTAAATAAACTTATAATTATCCAAGTCTAAGTATGGTTCATTTAAATATTTTTAATTTTAGATTTTGATTTTAATTTTCATATTTTTTAAAGACTTTTAGTGACAAAAATTTTGTAGCAAAAGATTAGCATTTTATCGCAAATAGTATCTTTCGTGGAAAATCTATGTAATTGCAAATTTTTTAGACTTTTAGCAACCACTTTAAAATTTCTCGCAAAATGGGGTCTTTCGCATTGAAAATTTAAATATAAATTCGTCGCAAAAACTACATTTTATGTGGACTTTTTTCCGCCTATTAAATTTTAAAATTTTTATACCTTTAGCGACAAAAACTTTGTTGCTAAAGACCAAAATTTTGTCGCAAAAAAAAAATTTTAAGCAGACTTTTACCCGCTCCTATTTATTTCATTTTTTTAAATTCTTTTGCGACAAATTTTTTGTCGCAAAATGTCCAAATGTCGTCGCAAAAAATCAATGCCTTTATTATATATAGACCACTTAATTCTTTGGTTTACTTCATTTTCTTCCATCTCTTCTAATTTCCTCTTCATTTTCATTTTCTTCTATCCCTTCCAATTATCTACTTATCCTCTTTCACTAACACTATTATCAAGGTAAATATTCTTACTCATTTTTTTTATGTTGTAATATATTTACTTACAAGATCCATATATTTTTTATTTTTTAATTATCAATTAATATTACACTTGTTTGTTTAATAGGTGTTTTGGAAGAGGGAATGCAATTAAAAATTCTTAAGTTCTTTATTTCTTTAACATTTTTTTATACACTTATCTCTCATATCCTTAATTATTACTAATTAATATTTTATATTTTTTGTTTTTAATAGGTATAATTAAAGATGGGGTGCATTTGAAGACTTGAAGATTGATAGAAAGTCAAGCAAAAAAAAATTTATTTGAGGATGAAGTTTTGTGTTTTGTTGTGTTATCTTGTATTTTTATTTTTTTTATTTTTTCATGTACAACCAAAGTTCATATGTTGTATTAAATTTTTGTAATTTATTATTATTTTATAAAATTATTCTTACAAAGAATTATGTTGTATAATGACATAATTTTGCTGTTTTATTTTAAAATTTATAACAAATTAAAATAAATTTTTTAAATTTTTTTAAAAATCAATTATATTAAAAAAATTAGGTTTTTCGTGACGAATTTTTTGTCGCTAAAGGTTGGATTTAGTGACAAAAAAATGGTCGCAAAAGATATTTGCAATGAAAATAATTTGTTTTAAATACGATTTTTGTACAAAAATTTTCGCGACAAAATCCAAATTTGTCTCAAAATATGCTCTTTTGCGATGAATTTTCTGTTGTCACAAAAAGTTAACATGATGTGATCCTATTTGCGACAAAATATTTGTCGCAGAGTACCACTTTTAGCGAAAAAAATTTACTCACAAAAAATCTTTTTGCGAGAAATTCAAGATTCGTCGCAAAAAAAACCTATTGCGGCACACATTTTATGACTGGAACGCGACGAATTTATTTTCGTCGCAAAAACCTATTGCGATGAAATTTTGACTTTTTCTGACGAAATATTTCGTCGCAAAAAGTCATTTTTCCCGTAGTGTTGTTTGCATTTTTCATAAATAATTTTAAGATAAAATTAACAAACATTTCATATTTTTACAATATTTTAAAATTAATTATTGAAAAACTTGTAATAGACTTTTATTTGATAAATTATATAGACATATAACATAATTAATGATTTTTTTTAAACTATGGGTGACAAGGAACATTAAACTGTCTTTCACATATATGTAAATCTTTTTATTATTTGATTTTAAAAAAATTATATTTAATAAGACATTTAAAAAAAATGTATATATAGTTATTAATTTCATCTTTGTTTACATAAGATAGTTTCTTTAGTAATATGTTTCTAATAATGATCAAATATTAACAAGTTACTTTTATTAATAT
The DNA here is from genome assembly GCA_013180625.2 of Boswellia sacra. Taxonomy (NCBI): domain Eukaryota; kingdom Viridiplantae; phylum Streptophyta; class Magnoliopsida; order Sapindales; family Burseraceae; genus Boswellia; species Boswellia sacra. Next base: position 4,526 of record SNVD02011621.1, read on the forward strand.
CGAGAGTAACAAAATATTCTTTTAATGAAGTATGCCAATGGATTAATCCATTAGATGGGGAGAATGATTAATGACTTTGGAAAGTTAGCGGGCAAACTTATCAAGCTCCTCTTAATTTAATTCAAAAAGTCAGAGGTAATTAGTGAAATTTGTCTAATATATTAATGTAAGTCTCATGGCAATCACTGCTCAAATCACACAAAATCCATCACATTTTAGCTTAGGAAGCTTAAAGATTTGGTTGCCAATAACAGTGAAGATCAATGCTGAAGTGATCTCTGGAGAAATAACCAAACCTGACACTCCAACACCTGACCCCCTTCGGCATTACCAATTCTCCTTTCTTGATCAAATAAATCCAGCTGCGCCCAAATGTCTCTTCTCTACTTCGGCAATAATATATACAGTTGATCACTACAAGCTTAGTAGCCGCAAGGACATATCCACTAAGCAAAAATTGTATTATATAGATGGGGAATTATCAATCACTGCTCCTATGTTCTGAGAAATTATCAGTCCTATATATATGTTTTGCACTTTTTTTTTTTTGTAAGACATACCTATGTTTTTAGAAATCAATCAATGATTCACCTCTGCTATATTACTTTCCATTAGTTGGCTTTCAATTTCAAATTTAATTACCAAATTGCTCTTAATTATAATTTTTAATCTTTATCTCTCAAGTGCAATGCCATATTTACCTTTTTATCTTTTAAAATTCTAGAAAACTTAATAATTGTTAAGATTCAAACCTAGTACCTATTAAGTTACAAAGCATGAATAATACGATCAAGCCAAAGGAATAATTTAATTTTAAGTAAACAAAAACTTTATTTTACCTATTTGAACTAATTCAATTCAAGTAACACCTATATTTTAATGAAACTCAAATCTCAATGACAAAACCTCAACCAAAATCCATGCAAATCAAATAGAAAATAGAAATCTAATAAAAAATCTATATCAAAATGAAAAAATAAGATTTTGTTTATTTTTTATTTTGATTAGGTTTTTATTTAATATAGATTTTATTTTTTCATTTTGATATAAATTTTAATATTTTATTTTGATAATGTTTCTATTTTTTATTTGATTTTCTAAAAAAAAAAAACAAAGAAAGAAATTAGATTACTTACATTTTGGTTGAGGTTATATCATTATTATTTATGTTTGGTTATAGATTAGGTGTTACTGGGGTTAATTTAGTTTAAATAGGTTAGATAAAGTTTTTGTTTACCTAAAATTAAATTACCTATTTGGTACAATGATAGACTATGTATTTTATAACCTATTAGGTTCCAGGTTTGAATCCTAGAGCTTACCAATTTTTTAAAATTTTAAAAGATAAAAGAATAAATATAATATTTTACTTAAAAGATAAAAATTGAAAACTAAAATTGAGGGTAATTTAATAATTAAATTTGAAATTGATGAAAAACTAGTGGCAAACTACCGATGGGGGTAGTTTTGATTGATTTATGAAAATATAAGGATACCTCACAGAAAAAGTTTAAAATATGTAAATAGAAAAAAGTATAAAACATGTATATAGGTAATAATTCCTCAAAATAAGGCCATTAACCAAAAATTTCAAGTCGTCCCTTTCTATACTAGTATAGGAATAGTGAGTGATAATTCGCCTTATGTAAATTAAAAAAAAATAGTTTTAAGGTATTTTCATGTTAAACTCTCAAACATTATAAAATTATAGAAAAAACCTCTGATGGCCCTGAGGTTAGGCCTAAATTAATTGTTACCCCCTTTTGTTTGAAAATATCCATACATAACTCCACCATTAAATAATTATGTTAAAGTTATAACGCAAAATTATAAATTAATATCTGAATAAATAAAATCATTTAATAATTTTTTATTTTAATTTTAATATATCCAAATCAAATTAAAAGCTCTGTATAAACACCCTAAATTAAAAAGCTTACATGAAAACCCCATCTAGATGACCCAACACTCCCTTCAACTGCAAGACCACCCCCATTGCACACTGTCCACCGGTAAGGCCGAGAAAGATTTGGTTTGGTGGTGAACGATTACTTTCCGATAGCTAACATCTGATGAAGACCCTTGACTTTGATAAATGGCAGCCGACAAACGGTTGGGAGAAGTGGTGATAGCAGACGAGTGACAGAAATAGGCAATTCTTGTGGTGGTGACCGAATCTTCTTTTAGGATTTTGAGGTATTTTCGATGGATTTTTGGCGATGGTGATGAAGGAAGATTTGTTGAAGAGGACTTGATCTATGGTTTAGTAAGCGTGGTGGATGAAGACTTGCTGGACGGCAGTGGCGTGTGGCGGCAATTTAGGTTTCTAAGGTTTGATTTTTATTTTGCAATGTTTAATTGTGTGTGGCGATGGTGAATACTATCAGGGACTATGGTTTTCTTAAATTTTTTATAAACATCAAATTTATAGTATAAAAGAATTGCATTGTATAAATGAATCTAAAAGAAAGTATTGCCATGATGGTAACGGATTCAATTGTTTATTAGACTTCCCAAATTCAAATCCTATGACTCCTATCCATCCCAAATAAATATTTGTTATGTTTATTTCTTAAAATTAATATAATTAATAATAAACTTTGCATTTATTTTTACCAAATAAGGGCTTGCTATGGTGGTAAAATGGCTACGGTATTACCATGGTATAGGTTCAAATCACTCTAGCATCAATTTTTCAAAAAAAATTCAACGGCATTAAAGTAATTTTTTTGGCAAAACCATCCAAGTTAACAGCTTTAAGCTAACATTAAGGTTATTTGCGTTATTTCTCAAAACGTGAGAATTATTTCTATTATTTTTAAAACAAATGAGGTTATAATTGATTTTAGACCTAACTTATCAACGAAAATTTTCCCAAAATTATATTTATTGATTGAAAATTTATACAAAAATACAATATTGATTAATATCATTAAAAGCAATAATGAAATATCATTTATAATAAAATCATACGGTCTTCTAGAGGCGGTGGATCGTCCTTTAGGCTTGAGGGGTCGTGCCTCACCAAACTTAATAAATATTATTTATTTTTTATATATTATATTATATAATTAGTATATATTGGGTTTTTTTATTTTGACTTTCTTAAATATTTTATATAACTAAATTCATGTGAGGATATAATTGATATTTTGAATTAATGGATCCACAAATTTTTTGCTTTTATTGTATTTAATTAAGTATTCTTTAAATAGGAAAATAATACTTCCTAATTAAATATTAATATTTTTTATAAATAAGTTTTTATTAGAGAAATAATTATTATCTTATATATTAAATAAATAGAAAACTAATAAATATTCTTACTCTTCTAATTTCTACGTAATTATAATTTTGATTATGTATCGAGTTAAGACTAGGTTTCATAATAAAATGAAATATGAATTTCTCTTTGACATTTTAGTTGTACATGTTAAAGAGAAATTATAGAAAAATCTAGCATGGAATCAATTATAGGAAATATGAAACCAGGTCAATTCTTGTTTAAAACGTGACCAAGTTGATACAATTTTAATATAATTATTTTATTATTTTATATGTTATTAATATTAATAATATTATTTTTGTTATTTTATTGTATGATATTTTACCGGTCACAAACCTGACCCCTCAAAAATTAAATCTTGCATTGGTCTTGAAGATAAACTGTACCACTAACAATTGTCAAAGTGTTAACATTTACCCTCTTCGACGCGACGTGCCAAAATTACCCAATTATCAATACTTTATGTCATAAATAGCCGCATAGTAAGATAAGCCTTTTCACAACCTATTTGTCAAGTTAACATTAGAACGAATAATGTAATATATGTATAATGGTATACCCATGAATATATAATAATCTGCTCATTTAAAATGTTTCTCTTATTAAAATATATATTAGATTTTTATAATGTTTCGAAAAGCCCATAAACTACAACAAATATGAAATCTTTCCCTCTTAATGTTATGAAAACCGTTGGTTGATATAGTAGAAAAGTAACATATCTTTATGGCATATAACCGATCCAAGCTGCTGGTCAATTTATTAAAAATGTACATTAATGCACGTACAACTAGTATTTATTTTATTTTTCTTATAAAAAAAGTATTAATAAAAGTAGATAGATTAATCTCATAAACGACTCGAGGAGATATTTTTCTTTATTCTTTTACATATGCGACTGTGATTACTATATGAAATTAGAAATGTATTATATAACTAGGACATGCGCTCTATGTGAGATTAAGTGATTTTTTTTTTTTTTGTAACCGAGGTGTCCAGGCCAGCTTACGCGCACCACGACTAATCCTCGGAGGAGACTAGCGCAACCACAACCCACTGTCACGGTCTCCCACTTAAATCATGGAGGAGGCCATTGTGGAGACTCGAACCCAGGATTTCACTATTGGTGCTGTACCAACTCCATCCTGGCCCGCTTCACCACTTGAACCAACCCATTGTGGGTGAAATTAAGTGAATCATATAGTAGTTGTTCAAATAACTTAAACCTAACGTCAATTCTAATGCAGAATTATAAAAATTGCGGATTTACAATATGAATCTACAAATATCGAAACCAGCAGGAGATTCATTTCATCATCAAACAGTAGTTGTTCAAAGAATCCAAGCCTACAGCCGATTCTAATTCTAGGGACCATAAAAATTTCATTGCTATGGATGAACAATTCAAATTCACTCATCTCAAATGACATAGCGCAAAATTAGAACTACCACATCATTTATTACATCTCACATTATCTACTTAACAGGCATATATTGAAACTACATGATGTGAGACACAATTTTAGGAACAGTATTATTGTATATATCTGAATTTTTTAAATATTCATATTTATTACAAAATACTAAAAAATCATATACGCATTTGTATATTTCTTCGTAAAAAATTTCAAGAAAATCATGTTAATTAACACTTGCCAAGGAATATGGAATCCAAAATATTCTTCCTGCCGTCCGTTATTTGGTAAAACAATAAAAAGTTAGCTCTATTTAGAACATAGGGGTTACTGAGATGAAAATCGATTGTTATTTGCGAAAATGAAAAAGTTGCTGAAGCTAAAGAGAATATTTTGATTGTTTAATCAAAATTTTTATTGATGATGAGGAAATGAGATTATTGTTATTCTGAATTACGATAATGATTTTAGCCCAAATCTGATTTCGTAAAAATAAAAACGTGCACACTTAATTGAGGCCAACCGGCCAAGTCTTAGGTGGTACCGTTACACATGATGCCCTAGCCCAATGGAAAGAAGCCAACTCAGCTACAATAGCTGAAATGGCTCCTGGCCATTGAGCCACACAGCATGCCGCAATGGCTACACCCAAGGCCCTCTCCGCAATTAAGTGAAGGTATGATTTTGAACACCTATAACTTGAACATATAATGTACAGGAATTTATTGGTCAAGTACCAACTAATTGATTAACATTATTACAATTCGAATCACGTATAAATGACATCAGTTAATAATGTTGACCCTTACCAAAGAGTGAAAGAAGTTAGACCATTGAATTAAAATTAAAATATTAGTTACCAATGAAAGGTAACTATTGTGTTTGTTTTCATATTCAAAAAATATTTTCTGAAAATGTATATTCACTAAAACATTTTAAATTAATATAAATATATCATTTTCAAAATTTAAAAATATTTAAAACCCACCACATATTTATAATTAATTTTGAAAACGGAAACACAAAATTCAAAAACAAGCACACTCGATATCCTATCATTAATGCTTGTTAAAAGGATTGTCATACAAATAATAGCAAATCATTGTCTCAAGCCAATATTGTTTGTCAGTCTAGTTTAGCAAAACTATGATAAAAAATAGTTTTCCAATAAACTTGTTAAAAAAAGTTTCCTATAATATTGATGGTGTGATAACTCATGACACAACTATACTGATTAACTCATGGGATGTGATTTCGAGCTTAATCTATTCACACAAATATTTGCATGAGGAATATTACTGTCCACACACTGACCAAGCAAATGTGCAAGCAAAAGTTCCAAGAAGATTAATGACAAAAATGCAGGTGTACCCTTGTGTAATGGATGTAACAAGGATGACTTGCACCTCTCATGCAATTGTGAACTCTGGCAAAACACTGGTGGGTATGCATTTAAATATCTAGATCTGATGGATTCTTGCCAAAGTTTTTTATATGCTGGAAAGTATTTATATGAGGTCTACGACGACGGTTTGAAAAAATCCACCCTAGAGATCTAAGATCATGATTCTCTGACCTCAAGACTTTTCAGTTCAAGCAATTTGATCACTTCATTCTGAGATACTAGTACAGGGGAAACTCAAAAAACAAGAGCCACACCAGACAGAAAGCAGCACAACCAAACATATTTACTGAAGCTTTGCATTCTTCTTGTGAACATTTTACGACACCACAATGAACCAAAATAGAAGGTAAGTATAAAGCTGCTACCCTCTTCCTGAAAAATGGGGAGAAAAAAAGTGAAGGCACCGCACTTTTAAGTCACTATGCAGCTTGTTATCGTTGTTAAGATTACGACTGCAATGGTCGACGGAGTCCTGGTATCTGCAACACATTTAATCCAGTCACAAGAAATTAAGAATAGAGACAATTAAGTATATTAATTGACGTTCTTCTATTTACAAGGTCAACAAATAAAAGAGCATTAAGAGATATTGTTATTCTCAATTAAATAGCTAGATAGCAAATTTTCCATTCTGAGGGGCTTCTTCTTCTTATAAGTGGTGACACATCTATTTAGCACCAATTAATGCCATATGATGAGACAGATACAAACAAAATTATGACAATAAAGCAATAAATCTCTAGAAATGAAGAACAGATTTAGAGGAAATAAAACACTTGATAGAGACGATGCGTGAAAGATTTCATACCAGAAGAATAAAAGCAATGCCTAAACAATTTACAATTTAAATAGATAAAAGGATTTGAATGCCAACCTCAACTCCATGCGGGCCAATTCTGTTACGAGATATAAAATTGAGTATCAGTGTTGCAAATTCCTCTGGTGAATCTTCCTGCAATAATTGGGGTATAAAACTTGTAATTTCTCAACAATATATATGAAATTTAAAAAGTATATATATCTACCTGTATAGCATGCCCAGTATGTCTCACAACCACCATTTGAAATTTCCCTTGCATTTGACCAATTGTGAGAGATCTGTACAGAATAATGCAGAAAATTCCAAGATTATCAATTTGATTGAATTTCAATTTGTTGGCCTCATGATATTGGAAAAACAGATGAACTTTCCAACTATCAGAGCTCTGGGATCAAAATATTGATCTATATTAATAAGCTTTTCAGAATAATGTGAGGAAAGCTTAGCTATGTTTTGAAAACCTTATAAGATCTTTACTGTTTCTTCACCAAAGAATAATTTTATCATTAAGATGCCTCAGAACTCTTTCCTAACTTTTGTTGTTTCTTCCCCACAAATAAGTTTCATCATTTATATGCTTGGTAATAACAATAACATTTGCTTGTTTATAAATATTAGAATTACTAAATGAAGGCAACCTGTCCAATCTGTCCGTTCCTGCTAACAGCAAGAGCTTTGGGACAGGACATGACAGAAATTTGTCTGAAAGGCCTTCATACCTGTAAGATAATCAACTGATTTAATATGGAAATGAGTTTTGCACCCAAACTTATAACAGAACTATATATACAAAATCAGCATAATTTTTACCGAGTTCCACTTAGGCATGCATTATTCTATCATGTGACAAATTTGCGAAACAAGTTGAGAATGACAAGATACTAGAGATTTAAAAGAAAGGAAAAATTTTCTTTTATTCTTTCTACTTTGATGAGATTGACATTGAATTCAAGTATAACAATCAACTGTTGGCCCTGACTGAGTGCCATTTGAGTTACAAGACTCTTGAGAGACAAATTCAACCAAAACAATAGTCTGCCATCTGATAAGAAAAGTGCATGCTGATGAGAACAGAAAATTTACATGTATATCCTCCCTTTATGTCACATTTATGTTTTCCAACGTAATTTGTTTTCATTGTGCATAGGAAGAAGAAATCACTTAACATTTTTTTTCTTATAGGAAAATCTCTTAACATGTCCATATGTTAATAATTTGAGTGAGGAGTGATCATAAAAATAAACTAGTAGCATCAATGTAGGCCTGAAGGCCTCCCCATAGAGCATCAGTGGAATTCTAATAGTAGATATACAGACAAAGTAACGAGGCTAGATCTTGGCATGAGCTAAGTTCCCTCTCCCAAGAGAAAGAAAGAAATCATCCAGGCAAATAGGAGGTCACTTTCAACTATAAGCAACTTCATGTGAAAGTAAAGCAGCTTCAGCCAGAAATTCAATCCAACAAAACAGCCTTGATTCTCAAAAACATACCAACAATAGCCTGGATGCTGAACATAGACCATTCAACCATAACATTTTAATCAAGTATGCAACACCAAAAATATATACATTATAAGACAAAGATGACTCAATCGTATTATTCTAACCATCAATCTTAATCCTAACATTGATGTCATACTTTCAGTTACAAACATACCAGCCTCTCCAATATTGCTCGGTTTCTTCCAATCGTGCTCGGTAGACATAACTGCAGCACAAAGTAATTAAAAAAAAAAAAGTCTGTTAGTATAAGGACATGCAAATTTTACAATGATAAAATGAAATTAACATGACGTATGCACTCACCACTTTTTTGAATCATCATACTTTAATGTGGAAGGGATAGAAACACGAGCAGAGTCAATATTTCTCAAAGAACCTCCTTTGACACTATACTCAATCTGTAGAATTATCAGATTAACCAATTAGACAACTTCAATGATAAGCTGAAGCTTATATTAAGTAGAAATTTGCCCAGCTTAGTAATAACATTACATAAAGCAGGGGCTTTGGGCCATCACATGACACATTATATGTCTTACATGCACATTTTCTCCACTTCTGAGGATCAAAATTTGGTATCAATCCCATACATTTCATTATAATCTTTTACATGAATACAGCAGTTTGCCCATATTCTATCTTCATCTACTAGTCAGTCTTGGCAGTTTATAAACCAATAAGCCGAACTTTTGTCAGTATATGCAATCATAGCTGCATTTTACATCATCGTAACAGTTTATTGGAAAGGCTAATTTGCATTATTTCAGGTTCTTTTAACTAGAGTTTCGTGTTTCTGCTATTTATTTGGTCTATCCACCATATTGATTACTGTAGTGTTTTCAAAGAGGAGACCTATTATCTTCTCTAGAATATGGTGAATGCTAATTAAAAATACACAAATCTTCTTCTATTTGTTAGATTTTTTATTAGAATCCACTAAAAAAAGACATAAAGACATAAAGTTAGCCCTTAAACTATAATTTCATATCCAAGTAATAGTTGCCACATATATTGCAGTATTTCAGAAGTTTAATCCACTATCTGGAAACAAAAGGCACAGAAAAAGGACATTGCGAATTTATTAAGATTCAATACCAACAGGCATAATGCCTTCATGATAACTAGACACATTTACAATGTTAATAAACGATGTGTTGTATCCTTTGGTGAAAATTCTGGCAGTTCATTTTCTATAAATTGTATATGCTGATATATCACTTATGTCGGTGTATGACAAAATTTAACACCGATATTTAATAAATGATGGATGAAGCTTATACATGCTGTTGTTTGCATCCATTTATGTTCAAACACATATAAATATGGACTAATTTACATAACAACCAACAGGTAAGATATTGTAATTTAAATTTTTACATAAAAGAGATTGAAGTTCCTAAAGGTTCATCAGTCTTGAACATGTCATGTTGTCAGCCCAACAATCTAAACTTTTTTTTTTTTAATTTTTTTATGGTGAACATTTGTTGAATGGCAGGAAGCCAAAATCCCATGTTTTAAATAAAAATTTGTCACATTGACCTCACCCTAATTAATTATTGATAAAACTACCTATATTGCATATTTGGAAGAACTTAAAACAGATAGTATGTATTAAAGGCAAGAAGACAAGACCATAGGCAAATGTCAGTCCTAGATGTGCCATTTTAAGTCTTGATGCATTTACGGCCTGACTGAGCTACGAGTTCATGGGAAAGGGGTCCTTAAAGTAGCCAAAAGAAAGGGGAGAAAAATAGAAGATGAAACAGAGGAAAACTTGAGGATATATAAGGGGAAAATAATCTTTTATTAAAAGATGAAGATCACTATTTATCAAGCCTAGAACAAAATCGCTAAAAATACTGTTTATAGTGTCACCTATTTCATCTAAGAAATAGATTCCTAATAGGAAATAAGAAACAAACCTAAATCAACTATAAAATAACCAAAAGAAATCAAATTGAAAATAGAAAACTATCAAATAGAAAAATAAACCCAATTAAAACTCCTTCTAAGTTACAAATTTGAATCCCTAATTTAATAAAATCCCTAAAAATTAAATAAAATTCTTAGTTTAACCTAACTTGTGGTCTAAGTCACCTGTCATCAATTTAACTAGTGAATCATCTAAGGGTTGATTAACCCTGGCCCAAACATTATTAAGATCTAAAATGTATATTATTTAGTTAAGAAATGGTTAATCAATTTCTAGTCTTCACATATAAGAAGAGGGGATACAGGACATTTGTTTTGTATTTAACTTCAATTGCACGTAAACAATACAACAGAAGCTAAAAAAAAGATGGGCATAATGCGGTGGTTTTATCCTTGGATTAAAGGTCATGTGCTGGCTCCACATCCTAGCACATGTGACTTTCAAAAACTGATATTAAAGTCAAACACTGACCTCTTGTCATATTCTTCAAAATATCTAAGGTGTCATCAATATTATGAATACTAAAAGCACTTAAAACAAATGGGACGTGAAGAAAATGTATTTACCGCCTTTTCAACCGTTGAAAAGTGCTGCATTCTGCTTGATAGGAGTTTCTGCATATGGATTAATGATGCCATAGCTGTTCCCTGAAAAGATTATCAAATTGGTTTCAAAGTTTTAGCAAATAGACACAGAAAATGGTGAGAAGATTTTCCTTCATAAAACAAACCTCTACAACATCTACGACAACCAGCCCAGCCAAGGTATGTAATGTTTTCTTTGCAGCAACATGCACAGCAACTGAACCTCCCATACTGTACAATAATGAAATAAGTCACCTAAAAAGTTGTTCATGGGTAGTGAGAGATACATCAAAATTGTTCTCTTAAAAAGGAATTATGAAACGCCTGAAGTATCATCTACACCGAGAGAGAGAGAGAGAGAGAGAGAGAGAGAGAGAGAGAGAGAGAGAGAGAGAGAGAGAACTTGTTATCTTGACAAGAAACTATGAAATGGCTCAAGTTATCATCCAATTGATGCCTTGTGTTAGTATAACGGAAGTTGAGCAATAGTGTATTTAAATTGTGAAAACATATCAATAACAGATTTTCATTTCTAATAAAGAACTATTGCAGCAGTACAGAAACCTTCCACGAATATAATACTAAACATACTCAATCAAGCTTTTCTATCAGATTGGGACAAAAATCATTCAACTAATCAAAATGTGCAAGAACTTAACTAATTAAAAAAAAAAAAAAAGTTCTGCAACTGAGACTCTTTACATTTTTAGCAATTTATTTTGGCCTCCAGAAAATGCACTACATTATATTCAAACAACAGAGCCAAAAGGAAAAAAATCAAAGGAGCACAACCTGTGGCCAACAAGCACGATTGCAGGAGGGGATTCTCCATACATTTCCTTTACAACAGCTAAAACATCATTGCACATAGTCTGCACATATAAAATGTCCTTTCAGTTTCATAGATGCAACAGTAAGATCAGAAAATTTCATTATACAACCAAAATATGGTTTCTCGGAGGATACTTAGTTATTCCAGTAATAATTATTATCTATACCTCAACAGAGAGGTCAAGATCATTTTCTGAATATGATTTTCCATGTCCTCTCAGGTCCATGGCAACTACTCGAGCTTTCTCCTTAATTTTGCCAGCTGATAATGCAAATGAAAGGCTGCCAAAACAAATTAAGTTAATCACTTCAATCAGAAAGTAAAAGCGAAACAATAAAATAGTAAAATATGATTTAGTCTCCAAGCATGTAGAATAGAAAAGAATTCACAAAAATATAGTAGGTCTTAGGAAGTATTTGTTTGTCATGTACAAAGGAGAGCGTGTACATCAATATGAAGAATTCAATCATCAAAGAGGGCATAAAAAATTAGTAGATAAATCTAGTGAACTGAACTCTAATTGGTAGGGAAGGAGTAAAAAACCAACGACAACAATACTGATTGATATGATTTTACTATTAATTTATGGTTTGCTAAAAGAAAAAATTGAGCTGATAGCACTAAGTTTACCATAATATATTCCAATCAGCATGCCCTCAAAGTGGCATTCTACTTGGTGAAGTCAAGAAAATGCAGTTTAATGATGTATCCCTGAGGAACTTGCTTGGAATCTGACAGTCATCTGTCAATCTAATTTTTTTTGTATACCCCTGCTGTCTGAGTGGCATTGATTCAGTTATACTCAATCACTGAAATGGGAGATAAAGGCAGATAAAATTTTCCAGATCACTGAAATGAGATGTAACAGTGCTCATGCCTTTTTATGAAGTTATCATATTAGCATTTTTACAGTAGTTTCAATTTGGCTTTCCAAATCAAAGCTTGATATCGTATTATTTTTTAAGAGTAAAGAAAGAACGATAGGGATGTTTAAAAGTTTCTGAAACTTTATACAAGGGTGTGAGATGCCCTTTTTCCACGTCTAATCTGTAGGAAACCAATTGTGATTGCCAAGGTTGAATCCTTTACCTTTGCACTTTTTCTGTATTTGTGAAAACCTTTCCACCTCAAATCAAATCCGAATTTATCTGAAACCTATGCACATCAACCTAGAAGCAAAGATTCAGGTATAGTGCTTAATGATGAAATTTGGCGTAATTCTATTCTATATCACTAATCCTTCAATTGGGAATGAATAAAGCTTGGCCTTGTAGACATTTCTAGAAGTTGGACCACTATGAAACTCCAATACCAAGGCGCATCTATTATGTCAATTTTCACGGTGATTTTACATACATTCAATATACTCAAGACATCATGTATTAAAAATTTACGTCATCAAGATGAAAAGAGAACAATTGAGGCAAAAGAATGCTTGATCATACCCAGAGTAACCACCACCATGGAGGCAAAAAACTACTGGTCCTTCTGTTCCTGCCATATATACATGAAATACCTAAAATGATAAAGCATATTAGAAGAGAATAATTATTACAAAAGATTAATAGTTGTACTGTAATATAGTCAAAATTGTCAAAACTAACATCATTTGAGTCTGCGATAGAGATATCCTTCTCTTCATCAAAATAGCCCGACCAATCCACAGGCGAGTACTTTTGCAGAGAACTCCTGCCAAAAAATTGAAGAAATAAATAACATGCAAACTACGACAAATACCTTTATTGCTAAACTGAAAAAGAAAACTAATATATACAACATTTACTCCATGAATAATCATTGTATAGTTTATTTAGGAAGTTTTAGGTTTTGTATAGCTAAATGCAAGGTGCGTGTGAGTGTTAGTTTCTGTAGAAATTCTACATTTAATGATCTGATTTTTAGGAATCAGTGTTCTGATTTTTAGGAATCAATGTTATGATTTTTAGGAATTAATGTTCTGATTTTTAGGAATTAATTTTCTAATTTTCAGGAATTAATTAGCCGAAATAAACAGATTTAGTCAATGACTAAATCTGGTTGATTAGCTGTCTTTATTATATATCCCTTGATCAAAGGGATTATTATTTTCTTTCCTTATTTATGGGAGATTTTCTCCTATAAATTTCCTTGTTCCTTGTACTGGAAATTCATTCAGAAATAAAGTTAATACATTTTCTTTTCCCTAATTATCTTTATGGTATCAGAGCGGGAAATCTGATTTCTTCTCCCAAAAATGGTGAAATATGGGGCTGCCATGACAGGAGATAATCCTGAATCTCCAACTTCCGGCCAGTCCCATGAGACACCTCACTCTTTCTCCACCACTCTTTCCGGTGGTGATCTTTCTTCTCTTCATATCACAGCCCACAAGTTGGATGGAAAAAACTATCTACAGTGGGCACAATCTGTCAAAATTGTTATTTGCGGTCGGGGCAAACTTGGTTACATCACAGGTGAGCTTGCTGCTCCCTCCCCAAATAGTCCCATGTACAATACTTGGATAGCTGAAAATTCTATTGTTCTCGCATGGCTTATCAACTCCATGGAGCCCAAGATTAGTCGTCGCTATTTGTTTTTTAAAACGGCTAAAGAAGTCTGGGATGCAGCCCGCAGAATGTATTCAGATCTTGGCAACGCTTCCCAAATATTTGAACTTCGGTTAAAACTAAAAGCTTTAAAGCAAGGTACAAGTTCAGTTACTCAGTACTTTTCTGATCTCCAAGATTTATGGCAAGAACTTGACCTATTCAATGATTATGACTCATGTTGTGCTGAGTGTATTGTTAAACAACGGCGCAAGCTTGAAAATGAACGGGTGTTTGATTTTCTGGCCGGGCTAAATCGGAATCTTGATGAAGTTCGTGGTCGTGTGGTAGCTCGAGATCCTTTTCCTTCAACAGAGGAGGCATTTGCTGAAGTACGACGTGAAGAGGGACGTCGTAAGGTGATGTTATCTGATGATCCTTCTCCTCTCACCTCTAACTCAGAAGGATCTGCCTTGGTGTCCAAGAATTTTACTTCGAATGGGAAATCCAATCATGATCCACGCATGAACAAGCGAGGTGAACGACCTTGGTGTGATCACTGCAATCGACCTGGTCATACCCGTGAGAAGTGTTGGAAACTCCATGGCAAACCTCCAGATTGGAAGCCAAAGGGAGCAGCAGAAAGTCGTGGTTTTACCTCAGCCGGAGAAACGCCACAACTGACACCTAAGACAAATCTGTTTAGCAAAGAACAGTTAGAACTGCTTAAAAAAATGTTCAGTTCCTCTTCAATAGCACCACAGTCCTCTCAACATGATCCTATTGCGAGCACAAGTTTGGTGGCGCAAAGAGGTAATCCTGTAGTAGCTTTTAAATCACATATGGAAATCTCAACTTCTTGGATAATAGACTCTGGTGCGTCGGATCACATGACTGGTAATGCTTCATTTTTCCATACATACAAACCCTATTCAGGAGACTTTATGGTGAGAATAGCTGATAGGTCTCTATCCAAGATGGAAGGCATGGGTTCAGTGGTCATTTCCGATAATCTAACCCTAAAATCTGTCTTGTTGGTTCCCAAATTATCTTGCAGCCTATTGTCTATTAGTAAACTTACAAGGGATATGAACTGTGTTACTAAATTTTTCTCTACTCATTGTGAATTTAAGGACTTGGAATCGGGGAGGACGATTGGCAATGCTAAGGAGTGTGGTGGACTCTATCTTCTCAAGACTCATAGTAATCCTGATGAACAAACTCTATCTGCTAGTAGTGTGTCATTTCCTGGTTTGTCCAATAACGAAAATGCTATTATGTTGTGGCATTATAGATTAGGACATCCTAATTTTATTTATCTGAAAAAGTTGTTTCCCAGTTTATTCAATGATAAAACCATCAAACACTTTCAATGTGAGGCATGTCAAATTTCAAAACATGTGAGAAACAATTATCCAATCCAAGGTTATAAAACATCTCATCCTTTTTCAATCATTCATAGTGATATTTGGGGACCTTCTCGGGTTAATAACATTTCTGGATTTAAGTGGTTTATCTCTTTCATTGATGATCATACAAGAGTGACATGGGTGTATTTAATGAGACAAAAATCAGATGCAGGTATCATCTTGAAAAATTTCTTTAGTATGGTCCAAAATCAGTTTCAAGCTAAAATCAATATCCTTAGGACTGACAATGCCACAGATTATTTCAATTCAATCCTGAAAGATTACTTTTCAACCCACGGAATAATCCACCAGAGTTCTTGCGTGAATACACCCCAACAAAATGGGGTTGCAGAACGAAAGAACAGACACCTCTTGGAGGTGGCCCGATCCATTATGTACACCATGAATGTCCCAAGTTATTTTTGGGGGGAGGCCGTCCTCACAGCTACATATCTCATCAATAGAATGCCATCTAGAGTTATTCGTTTTCAAACACCATGGCAAACACTTTACCAATCCTATCCTCAGCTTCGAATATTCTCCTTCCTTCCACTAAAAATATTCGGGTGCACTGCTTTTGTCCATAACCACCAACCTAACCCTAGCAAACTTGATCCTAGAGCCATAAAATGTTTGTTTCTAGGATATTCCTCCACTCAAAAAGGGTATAAATGTTACTCTCCTGTTACCAAGAAAACCTATATCACTATGGATGTAACTTTCTTTGAGAATCAACCCTATTATCATAAAACCCACATTCAGGGGGAGAACTCAAACACAAATGAATGTGGTTTTTGGCTGCCTAATGTCACAATACCCGAGCCTGCCTTTACTCCTGCCACTAATGTTCCAACGGTTAATCCGAGCCTACAAAATGAGGTGGAAACTGAGTCTCCTTCAAAAAAGACATCCTACGGACCATATAGACCTTCATCTAAGCCTACCCTGCCTATTCTCACACCAGAAACTTTAGAAATGTTTCCCAATACACTCACTCCAGAAATCCACAATACTACCAACAAAGAGTTACGTGTTTATTCAAGGAGGGAAAAGGTCCTAGAAGAGGAGTCCCCAACATTTTCTAAGCAAACTCAAGAGTCCAATCCGACTAATCCAAGTTCAGAACTTTCAGGTAACACAACTCATAACTTTCACACTGATAATGACTTAGGCATCCCTATTGCATTAAGGAAAGGAGTAAGATCCTGCACTCAACATCCTATACATCGGTTTGTTTCATATAAGGGATTATCCTCTCAATATCGTGCCTTTGTTACTAATATGTCTACTATTGAAATACCTAGGAATGTTCAAGAAGCTCTAGGTAAGCTTGAGTGGAGGGCAGCTATTGAAGAAGAGATTAGAGCCCTTACGAAGAATGGCACATGGGAACTCTCTGAATTACCACAAGGAAAACGACCAGTGGGATGTAAATGGGTCTTCAACGTCAAATACAAACCAGATGGAAGTATAGATCGGTATAAAGCCAGATTGGTAGCAAAAGGATTTACTCAAACTTACGGTATTGACTACCAAGAAACCTTCTCCCCGGTTGCTAAGTTAAATACCGTTCGTGTTCTACTCTCACTAGCTGCTAATCTTGACTGGCCCTGCATCAAATGGATGTCAAGAATGCATTTTTAAATGGAGACCTAGAGGAAGAAGTATATATGGAGATTCCACCTGGATTTGAGACCAAGAACAACGTCCACAAAGTGTGCAAACTTCAAAAATCACTTTATGGACTTAAACAATCACCAAGGGCTTGGTTTGACAGATTCACAAGAGCAGTCAAGCAACATGGGTACATACAGGCGCAAGCCGATCATACCATGTTTGTCAAACACTCGACAAATGGGAGGATTTCTATTCTTATTGTGTATGTGGATGATATAATTATCACCGGAGATTTTCATGAAGAAATTGAGAATCTAAAGAAGGGACTCGCTAAAGAATTTGAAATTAAAGACCTAGGATATCTCAAATATTTTCTGGGAATGGAGGTCGCTAGATCAAAAGCAGGGATTGTTGTTTCTCAACGAAAGTATGTCTTGGACCTACTCAAGGAGACAGGTATGTTAGGGTGTAAGCCAGCTGACACGCCTATGGAACCAGGTTACAAAGCATGCTTAGAAGAAGAGAGTCCACCCATTGACAAAGGAGGGTACCAACGCCTAGTGGGGAAACTCATTTACCTCTCCCATACTAGACCTGACATTGGGTTCGCCGTTAGCTTTGTAAGTCAGTTTATGAATGATCCGAAAGAAGTTCACCAAGAGGCAGTAAATAGAATTCTTAGGTATCTCAAAATGTCACCGGGAAAAGGGTTGTTTTTTAAGAAAAATACCACCAAAGAGATTGAGGTTTTCACTGATGCTGATTGGGCTGGAAGCATAACTGATAGAAGATCTACAACTGGCTATTGTACCTACGTTTGGGGAAACTTAGTCACATGGAGGAGGAAAAAACAGACAGTGGTAGCAAGAAGTAGTGCTGAAGCAGAATTTCGAGCCTTAGCACAAGGAATCTGCGAAGGAATGTGGCTGAAGAGAATACTTGAAGAATTGAGAGTTACAAACACTTCAATGAAGGTATTTTATGATAACATGGCTGCAATAAGTATTGTTAAAAATCCAGTCCATCACGACAGAACTAAGCATGTGGAGCTGGATCGGCATTTTATCAAGGAGAAGATTGAGGGTGGCATACTTAGTCTCAACCATACTCCAACCAATCTTCAAATAGCTGATGTTCTTACAAAAGGCCTTCCAAGAATTAAATTCGAACTACTGATATCCAAGCTGGGAATGATTGACATTTACTCCCCAGCTTGAGGGGGAGTGTAGAAATTCTACATTTAATGATCTGATTTTTAGGAATCAGTGTTATGATTTTTAGGAATTAATGTTCTGATTTTTAGGAATTAATTTTCTAATTTTCAAGAATTAATTAGCTGAAATAAACAGATTTAGTCATTGACTAAATCTGGTTGATTAGCTGTCTTTATTATATATCCCTTGATCAAAGGGATTATTATTTTCTTTCCTTATTTATGGGAGATTTTCTCCTATAAATTTCCTTGTTCCTTGTACTGGAAATTCATTCAGAAATAAAGTTAATACATTTTCTTTTCCCTAATTATCTTTAGTTTCCCTTTCTGGAATTAGTCTTATAATATAAATTAAACCTCAACAACGGAACCAAAACAACAATTATCTCCTCCCCATCTACTAAAATAGTATCAGAGCCAAGTTCTTTTCTAGTGATTAATGCCTAAAAAGATCATTCTCAGGAGGTTACTTCTAGACCAAAATAATAAAAAAAGGAATTCCCTCCTATCCTCCACCTTGAAGAAAATAGAATAAGATTTCATGACCATGTCCGAGGATATCATTTAAACAACTTTCCTTGTCATCATGTCCAAGCCCCACACATAGGAAACATATGCCATATGATCCTAGTATACAAGTGTCCACTTCCGCAAATCCCCTCAACAAACCATATAAGTATTGAAAATGGACAAATTACAAGAGAATTCAGAACCACAGTTGGAATAGCATTGACCAGAGCATTTGCATTGAAACAAAAGAGAAAGGTTGGCTACAATCCTTGCACCATCAGTTATCTCCTTTAAGATGTTGAATAAAGTAGACCTTTTACCTAATTTTCTTTCACTCCATGATATATAGCCTAATTTGCTAAAATTTCAGACTGACAAACAGTTCACAAATTGAATTAGCATATTCCGTTTTCTTCTGCACCACTACTAGTATAAAGTCATTCAATTCACTATAAGCCAAATAATTTTAAAATCGCCAATGCAGCAAACAAGGACTACCACGCTGCAGCCAAACAACTGATCAATTGCACAAAAATCACAAGTAATTCCCGACTCCATAACCAATTTACATTGTCAACAAACAAAAGTATGAATCCACTACTGAGATGCCAATACCTTAGCACTCCATTTAACCATAATAAGATGAGCTTGGGAGGACTTTATAAAATGTGCCTTCAAATAAAACACTTTTGATCGTAGAGAAAAGCCAAGTAATCAGAACAACACTTTGCTCCCACCAGGCCTAAGGTTCAACTCCTGAGGACCACCTACCTGGCGAAAAGCCATGAGTTTTCTGCTTCCCAAAGATTGTATGATTCAGTGGAAGACCCAGTTTTGAACTCAAGTCCGCTAAGCGGATTGGGAATTCTGTGTTATAAAGAAAAATACAATAAACAACAAATCTGTAACTTTCTTAAATAATATCTATCAAATGCTTCTCCAAGAATCATCCCAAATGCTGTTTTACTCAGAATGTGCTTTCTACGATTTTATCATCTCAGTTACTTCTCTCAAAACAAATTTTTTTTTTTTAATTCCAAATTTCAATCAAACAATAGAAAATTGACTAAAAACCAGTTTCTGACAATACAAAAGAACTTCCCAAACAGACCGTAACATGATTATTCCAATCTTACAACACCTAAAACAAATTTCACAAAAACAAATAAAAAATGCATTCACAAGAGCTCCAAATTTGAAGCTATCATAAACCCAGGTGGATAAAAGGAACTCTATCAAAATTTAACATGAAAACACATAACAGAAGGGATTAAATGGAAAGAATTTTAAAGCAAAAGAGAGTTGAGAACTGACTGAGAGGGAGGACGCTGAGGAACAGAGTCGAAAGCAGAGGGCAATGGCGGTTGGTTCTGTTGCGATTGTTGTTGATGTTTTGCTGGTTGTGGCGATCGTTCTGCTTCTTCTTCTAAACTTTCTTCTGGAAGTGAACTGAGTTTTGATGAATCCATTTGCTTGTCAATTTGTGATCAATTCAATTTTCTCTCCCTTTGAACATAGAATGAAACTTGGTGCGTGTAGCCGGCTGTAGAGGATCTCTTCTTCTGGGTCTATTGTAGGACATTTTGAAAGATAACCAAGTATTTTACCAGAGTGACTAAAGTACCCTAACTGTTATCATAGATTAAAAGTGATAATTCTAACTTACCCATTGGGCTTAGATCTAGTTAAGTCATAACCTCAATTTTCTGAAATTCTAATTTAGCCCCGGAACTTCGTCCGACAAAATTAAATTTAATAAAAGAAGGGCTTTGACCGTTGACTGACAGTTAAGAAGTGAACAATAAATGCTCTTTCCCTCGTCATTCTTAATAAAAACAATAATATTAGCCACGCAATCAAATTATTTAATCTAACCTGTATAAATTATTAAATATGTAAATCCTATTTTATTTATTAAAAATTAATTAATTAATTAATTAATTTTTTATTTTTATTTATCTTATAAATTTGTGTTATACTTTATTATTAAATGACATTACGTAACTTAATTATATATTTAATATTATTTTAATAAAAATATTATAAAAAAGTGTCTATTAAAACCAATCAAAAAAATTTATTAAACTATTTATTTAATAAACTTTTCACTCACGCCTTCTCTCTCCGCTCTCCACTTCCGCTTCTCCTCTCATCACTGCCACTGTTGAGACGACGCCACTACCATTCCTTCCCAACCTCCATCGCCGACACCACCCTCTCCGCCTTCTCCTCTCTCTCTCTCTCTCTCCTTCGTTCGAAACAGAAACAAGCATACCTCGGGACCGCAGCCCAGGCGAGTTCGGAGGTGAAGCGAACAACGGCAAGCGCGGGATCTTTTTCAAAGGTTGGGATGAAAGTTATCATCTCTGGCGGTTGATGATGCTCTTAGCGACGCGAGTCTGGAACGATAACGTTCTTCTGTTGGCAGCCGAGAGTGAGAGAAAGAGGGAGTGAACTCCATCATCTCTGTTTGCGGTAAGATTTTTGAGTCCTTTTAACTCCTTCACAGATTCTTTCAAAAACCTCTCAGCAATAAAAAAGAATTCAATGTGAAAAAATCATCTAATACAAATTCCATATAAGATCATTTTGCATGTTAAAGCAGCTTAATTGTCTAGACTATTGGATGCGTTCCTCCAGCAGTTCATAGTTAAATCAATATCTTGTACTAGCACAGGATTTTTGCCATTCTAGGAATTTTACTTAATTAATGCGAACTAGGCTGCATTGATCTTTCATTTCGTCTCCGCTTGGTTTTTTAGCATAACTGAGTCTAGCAAAAGCTGTTGATTCATCCCAAAAGTTTTTCTGAACTACTTTCTGGCTATCCTCTGGCATTTATACAAGCAGTGCCATAGGAAACGAACACAAAATTAATTGAAGAAATGCGTCCTTGACATTGCAATTCTTAAGACTACCAATATAACAACAAAGATGAGTTTGATTCTTCTAAACAGATCATACTTAAGCAACAAAGAAAAACTCAAAAGATCAAAAGTTACAGCTTATCTTATGAAAATATGCATTCACTTTTTACATTACTAAATGGTTGCAGGAAATATTGAAACGTGCAGAACAAGATCTTTTATTTGAATAGGCTCAAAGAGGAAGATGTCCCCTTCCTTCAAATTCTTGTCTTTGGTAAATCTGGTCCATCCGCTTGGATGTACGAAGACCTCCAAAAGCTCTACTCTCCATTTTGAGAGGCTACTCTCTTCTATTAGCCTTTAATGTGATAGTCAGGCCATTTCTGCTTATATACTTGTTAACAAATTTGGCAGGCACTTTCCTGCACAAGGAAAAAACATTGCAAAGTGCGTTCTTGTGCTATATAACTATTTGACTCCCAAGAACACCATCTCTCTCTCCACTGTCCGATCCTCCACCACCACACACATCTTCCATACCTGCCAAAACATTCAACCAACAACAAGAAAGAACCCATTCAACCCACATCCACCAGCAGAGAAACCATTCAACCATCAGCCAATCAATCCAACACGATCAATTTGGGCTTGTCATTTTTGTGGTGGTTTCTGGAAAAGACGACCAACCATGGAGAGAGACGGGAAGAAATTAGGTATAGAGAGGTAAGAAAATATTTGGGCGTGAGGAAGGAGACAGAGTAGAGAGAGAAATTTAAAAAAAAAAAATCTATTGATCTTTTTTTAATTTTTTATTTCAGTAAATTAAAGGTTAATAATCCCCTTAGAATGTTTGGGAAGACTGTAAGCAAGATTACAAATATAAACAAGATTACAGTTTTGCCTTCTTCCGTCCGTTTAAATTAAAATTACGGTTGTCAGAGTAACAAATTGGAATTTCAAAAAACTGAGTTCCTGATTTATTTAGGCCTACCCTCCCTCAGAGGGCAAACTAGAACTATCTCATATGAGAATATGGTTTTGGCTGTGGCTCAGCATAACGTGACATTGCGTCCAATAGTCTCTTGTCGCTAAATATTTTTTTTGCATTACTATAAAGCAACTATTGTGCCTTAGAGTTGAATTCAATAACATTCAATTGAATTCTTCATCGTTAATTTCAACTTGACAACTAAGTTTTAAACACTTGAGTTGAACAATGCACCTATTTTTTTATTGACTGGTTTTAAAGAGTTGTTGCCAAGTGTTTTAGGGTTTATACGCGCTAACCATCGCTTGGACTAATCGGCACACACAAATGGGCTCAGCCCTTGGAGCGATTGATGGAAATAGAAGTTAGAGGATATAAAGTTGACGATGTCATCGACGTTTTTACACTCCAACAGACATATCAATGGTGCAATTGACAAAGTATTTAGCAGGTTTCGAAACCTACGAGTGTGAAGCACTGTGGACATATAGTAAAGTCTAGCCTAGTGTTATATAATGATTGATGTGACTTAGGCTTGGTACCAAGGGAGCAAGATAATTGATTCAGGAGTTTTTGGTACCTTTTCTACATAGGGTTAGGGACCCTTAGGTCTAGTTTTTTTTTTTTTTTTTCCTCTAGCACTTAACACTTGCAGTTTTTTTCATTCCATTACTGTTGAGGGGTTGGTGAACTATAATGTATGGTTATCCCCTTTTACGGTGATGAGTCGGTTTTGGAAATGACGATTGGCACTCCTTGAGTGATATTTCATGCATGACGTTGTGCGCGTCTAAGTGCTTCTTCGATTCTCCCAACCCTCTCTGGACTCGTATCTCCTTGGGCCACCAACAAGGATAGGACTTGTACTCTTTAAAGAGTCTCTGAGCCTTGGGTTAGGCCCAAATATGTTACAAACAAGATAGATACACGTCACATTTTCAAAGAATGTCAATTTATAATATAACCGCATTGATTGTAATTTTCCATTTTAATTACATAATTGAATATCCTCTAATTTTATTATTCTATATTAGTACTAAGTTTATCATTATATTACTGATATATTTGTTTACTTCATATTTGTTCGTCAGTGCGAAATGCAAACATAGAAGTAGACTTATGAAGTGTAGTTCAGGTTTCATTGGGCCATGAGAGGATCTCTTCCATTGGATGTTCAAACAAACTGCTGTATGAGGATCCTTCATGTGATTCAAGGTTAAGCAATTTATTTGCTAGTTTAAATTTCATTATACTAACGTCTTTCATCGCATTATCGTAAATGGTAGATGATGTATAATGTGGTTGTTTTCATAAGATAATGATGCATAATTTTGACAAGAAACCTGGTCCTTCTACTCATCAATATGTAAATTTTCAAGATTTTTGTGCCATGTACGTTAGTGATAGGTTAACTGTTTTGAGCATGCGGGTGCATAAGAATACTATCAACAAACATCGTCCTTATAGTGGCCATTGGCGACCCAAAAATTCTTGATGCATTGCAATGTGGATGGTGATAAGTTAATTAGTCAAGCATTAGGTGTTGAAAGTGGGTAGGCATTCAAACTTCGCCAATACCAACCCTGTCTTATTGACAGAAGGCAATAAGTCATACGTGGCGTAAAAATGGTTCCAAAAGTCCACTTCGCTGGCTGCTGTCTAGTGATCAACGCCTGGTAGGTTTAGATGACACAAATAAAAACAATTTTCCATCATCTCAAAACTTTAAAACCCAACAAGCTAATGTAACAACATAGTTGCATACCACATTGACACCAAAGGAAGCTTCATCTATGTGAGAAAACTTACAGTAAGCCACATTGGGTATATGTTGCAACTTCATTATGACATCCAACATCGCTTAGGAATGATATGTGAAAAGAGCTTAAATACATTGTCAGCTCCTTGAAACTATAAGAGTTTTTTGTATTATAAAGCCTGAAAACCATGATGGACTATATATCCAAAAAAAAAAAAAAAGAAGTTGACAGTGGGCTAGTGTTTTAGGTCATGCACACACATAGGTGTCACCTCTTGAGATTGTGTGGAGATCATCTCTCGAAGGTTTATAGAGATCATGAAATGCTGCATACAACATAAAACATCACATGCAAGTTAGGATGTGACATTTACATACTAACATTCAATTGGCAGGCTAGGATGTGACATTTATCTATTAACATTCAATTGGTAGGTTGTTACATGTAGAGGTTTGGCAGGCTGTTACATGTAGAGGTGTCAATTGCGTAAGTGGTTGTATTATTACTCTATT
This sequence comes from Boswellia sacra, assembly GCA_013180625.2. Classification (NCBI taxonomy): domain Eukaryota; kingdom Viridiplantae; phylum Streptophyta; class Magnoliopsida; order Sapindales; family Burseraceae; genus Boswellia; species Boswellia sacra. The sequence continues at coordinate 29,704 of SNVD02011621.1, forward strand.
GTATTTAAAAAAATAAAATTATTTATACTATTTAAGCCCGTTTGACATGGTAATGACAATAGTTAAATTAATTAGAGAAGTCCATGTCAAGGCTGTAATAAATTAATAAGAGGAGTACCATAAAGATTTCAAGTTGTTACAAACTTCTCCATATGGTTTGATTGAAAAAAAATCCATTTTAAATCTCTATAAACTTGGGGCTTGAATGAAGCTACAGGCTGATGGTGATCAAGGTCCATATAAAAAACAAAGGAGAAACATAGGAGGGGAACAAGAGCAAAATTTAAGGAAATATAAGAGGAAAATAATCTTTTATTAAAAGATGAAAAATCAATATTAATCAAACCTAAAACAAATCGCTAAAAATACTATTGATGGTGTCAAGTCCTATTTCGAACTGAGAAATAGATTTCTAATAAGAAATAAGAGTACATCAATACGAAGAATCTAATCATCAAAGAATGCATAAAAAATTAGTTGCTAATGTATCTGTAGGGGTCGAGTAAAAATGAACAGTAACTATACTGATTGATCAGATTCATTATTAATTTCTAATTTTTGAAGGTTTATAAATTTGGCACATTTTAAAGACTAACCAAATATTTTGTAAGAGTGACTGAAATGCGCTGTCTATTACCAAATATGAAAAATCTTTGTAGTGTAAAGCGTGTTGATCCACGTAATGTGAATCGTGACGTGGCTACACTATTTTCTTGCAGCTAAATATTTATTTGAAGGCTATAAAGCAATTATTTGTAATTGAGTTCTACATCGCTCAGTTACAATTTGATAATTGAGTTTCTAAACACTTGAGTTGAGCAATAAACATATTTTATTTATAGAGCAGTTTTTAGGAGTATATTCGACTCCATATTTAAGATAAAACTTCCGCCAAATTCTCCACATTTGAAATAAATGAACTCATAATGATCATCTCATGAAAGAATGTCAATCTATAATATAATTTTACATTTTAATGACAAAATTGAATATCCTATCATTTTAATGTTCTATAAGTACTACGTTTATCGTTACATTGTTGATTTATTTATCTACTTATATTTGTTTATCAGCATGAAACTCAACATTTGTACGCTTACTAGCCTAATCAGGGTTCATAAGGCCATTGTGAGAGGATCTCTTGTCACTGAAAGTCGAAACAAGCTGATTTCAGAAGATATTTCATGTGGGATTCAAGGATGAACGTTCTAGAAGTTTAAAGTTCATTATACTCGAGGGTCTTTCATTGCATTATTGAACATAGATGCATCATTTGCTCATGTTTGTAAGAAAACTGGCGCATGATTTTGAACAGAAACCTGTCCTACTCATCAGTGTGTAAATATTCAAGATTTTTGTTCTGTGTACATTAGTGACAAGCTGATCTTATGAGCATATTGTCACGAGTTTAGAGTTTTGCGCAGCTGCTCGTGCGGCACTTAGGCAACTCGAACCCGAAAGTTGCTAAGTAAGCCTAGAAGTTTGCTTCTCGCTCAAGGAGAAGTTAGGACCATTGAGCTTAAGAGCTTTAGAGGCTAGAAGAAGAGATGGAACTTAGAGGCAAGTATTGCAAATGCAAAGAGCTTTGTATTACACGAATGCTTGCTTACAATGCTTTGTATTATATTTGCTTGGTGCCTTACAAATGAGCCATGGAGGGGTATTTATACTAATTCACCTCCCAAATGAATGGCTAGGATTCAATACATCCAATGGCCATAAATGAGTCATACCTAATTTAGGTGTGGTAGGTGAACTACCTTTGACAATGTATATTTACATGTGATAGTTGTACATATTTGACTTGCTAGAGTTTCTAGAAAATGGGCTTGGGTTGCATGTCTTCTAGAAATCGGGCCAAGCCTTTGTGCACATTTTGGGCCATTCTAGCAAGCAAATTGGGCGGGCTGTAACAATATGCTGCTACATGAGAACACTACAAACAACAAGCCGTTTCCTATTGTAGTCACTAGGGGTGGCAATTTTCGACATGACACACGAACACGACTTAACACGACATGGGTTTAAGCGGGTTTGGGTTTTGGTATATTCGTGTTCATATCGGAGATGTCAACCCATTTACTAATCGTGTTGTGCTCGGGTTGAGAGTCTTCAACACGCGAACACGATTATGACACGACACGATTATGACATGAACATGTTTATGACACAAGTAACACGAATAACACGAATAACACGAATACATACTATACACGATTGACACGATAACACGATTAACACGAATATTGACACGATTACAAAATAATATTAAATTTAAAAATACTAAACTTAATATTATAGTTTGACATTTTAGTCCCTACATGTATCCAAATTTTAAAATAAAAATAGAATTTTAAAACCTAATAAATTTTAAAACTTAGGATTTTTTTTTTGTCATTTAACAAAAATTGGAAACCTAATTCTGTAACGTGTTATAATCATGTTAACGGGTCATATAAAATCGTGTCAATCGGGTCGTGTCAATCATGTAAACGTGTTGTAATCGTGTTAGACGGGTCGTGTTCGTGTCTAACACGAGCATGACTTGTTTATTATTCATGTTAGCATGTCGTATCGTGTTATCCATTTAATAATCGTGTCGTATTCGTATTGAGTCTTAGTGACACGAATAATATACGGGTCGTGTTCGTGTTGGGTCAATCTTTATTGTGTCACAGCTCGACACGACACGAACACGATCCGTAAACACGAATTGCCACCCCTAGTGGCCACTGGCAACTAGGAATGACAATTTTACTCACGTGTGCACGTACCCACGCCCTAATAGAGAGGGTAGGAATATCACTTTTTATAGATTTGGGTAGGGTAAGGGTATAAGAAATTAGACCTTAATAGATATGGGTAGGGTAAAGGGTATGAGTCTAAACCTTACCCATATCCTTCCCATACCTTTCATACTCTTTAAATACCTTATTAAATAAATTATTAATAGTAATTAAATAAAATATAAAAAAATTTAATACTTAAAGCATAAAATTATATTTTAACATATATAATTTAAAATACAATACTAAATGAAATTATTGTTTCATCATTTCATGTTATAAGAGTTGTTGAGTTGGGGTCCAAATTATGATTGATGATTGCAAGAAGAAGATCTTGAAGGGTTTTAGCATTACCTTTTTTTATGGTCATTTTATTTTTTTTTTTGGTTAATTGTTTTTGGAATAGATTGCAAAAATAAGATTATGAACACCTTTGTTAATTAAGTTTTGTTTTTTAGTTAGAGTTTTGAGTTATGTTTGAACTTTGTTTAATTCAATTAAATTATTAGTATTATTTTTTTATCAGACCCTATGAGTACCCTTTTATAAATGGGAAGGGTATGATTTTTTTATTAATAGATATGGGTATGACATATGTATGAAACTTAAGATCCTTAAAAGATATGGGTATCAATTTTTTTATAAAGGTAGGGTATAAATATTATCATACCCTACCCTATCCTACCCATTGTCATCTCTACTGATAATCCAACCCTCCTCAGTGCATTGTAGTGTGGAAGGTGCGCAGGCGCCAACCTGTTTCATTGCAGATGTCAATGAATTGTACAAGTTGATAAAATGGTTCCATAAGTCTACTCTTTCAGCTGCTATCTAGTGATTAACATCTGGCAGGTATTAACGACACTAATGAAACGCAATTTTGAATAATCTCAAAGCATTTATTCTCAAAAGCTATTGTACTAACATACTTGCGTACCACACCGACATCAAAGGAAGCTCATCTATGAGAGAAACTTGACAATAAGCCACCATAGGTATGCGCTGCAGCTTCATGTTCCCAAAAAATAGTCCATAGGCTAATCATATTCGTTGGCCTATCTCTACAACATATTCGTTACGCTGCCTCCCCCCCCCCACCCAAAAAAAAAAAAAAAAGAAAGTATGGTTAATGTACCATTACATTAGTGTTAACCACGAACTAAAAGAACAAAAGAAAAACCAATAACGACACTAGTTACCTAGAAATATGCATCCAAAATTGTGTAGCTTTGTAGCAAGCACATACATGTGTTGACATGTTATAACAATCAAATAATTTGTTAGAAACCCTTACATCTCCTCAAGACAAAATCTGTCTTATCTTAGGCTCGTGAAACCAAGAAGGATCAGCATCTACGCACAACCCCGTCATTGGTTATAAATCAAACAAAAACAAAAAGTAGGACAAAAATATCAAACTAAACTCACTATCCTGACCGATCATTGCCACCAACTCCACAGTCTCCTGTTGCAGCAGCTTATAGACTTTTGATCTCCGCTAGATGCTCCAGGGTACCTCTACATCTGTTACTTGTTAACCGCTTCATTCTGCTTCATCTGTATCCTAAAAAACTCTTCATTCCAGTCCCCTAGTCTCCTATCATGCCAAGGACATTGGAAAAGACTAAAGATAGATGCTATACATGTTTGTATATCACACAATATTATTCAAAAGAGTTATTGACACAATATTGTGGTATGCAAAAGCTAATAATGCAAGCGAAAGAGCATTAATGAAAGGACTTTATTGGAGACAAGAACATCAAAACTAAGCATTTGGTGATCATGGATTAATTGTCCATAGCTCTTCAACATAAAGAGTCTGGCTCATCATCAATTGGTACCTCCGCGAACAACCTTCTCAACACCATAAGGCTCGCCCACCTCATCAGGAATGTATTTCATAAGCTCAGTGTACCACTGCTAATTTTCAGTTGCGGTGGGGGAATAAGTTTTTGTTTAGGATCCTTTTGAGAAAAACATTTTGCATTGACATGAGTAAACACAAGTATTCAAAGTTTTAAACAATCAAAAAGTAAATGGACTCACTAGTTTTTTGTCTAAGATAATTTTGTCCACTTGATCATCCTGAGTTCAATTTCCACTTCAACTTCCATTCAATCGTTATCTTCTATGCATGTCCCAAAAAAAAAAACCTGATACACCCATGCATTTCAGAAACAAAAAAAGGATTATAAACATGAATATGCTAGAAAATATGAGGAAGTTGGCAATGTTATGCATGATATGGACATGATTATATAATAGTAAGAACTACATACAAGATGCACTTTTCATTCCACCTTTGTCCTTCACAAAAGTCCTCTAAATAAACTTATCGGCACAACTATGGAGGCAAAAAAATATAAAAAATTAATGAATTATTTCCTTGAGCAACAAGGTATCCAAATCATATACTATATGCCAATTGTCAATTGGACTCATATCATCTCTCCCAAGCAAGAACTTCCTCCCGGAATGATAAGCAATGCTAGCTTCACGGCATCATAACTGTCTATCGGCTAAAAATCTAGTGACATGAAGTGTTTAACAATGCGTATAAATTGATATTGGAACTATCATTTATATTAAGTGTGTCAATCAATGGTTAGCATGTATAACCAATTAATTATTGTTGAGTTTCTTACCAGAAGTGAGACCATAAAATTCAAGGCAACCCCCACACTGGAAACTACATCCATTATTGCATCATGCTTCACCTTGCCTAACAACATACCATGTATAAGCACCCTAGTAGGGGTGGCAATTTGGGTCATGACACGTGAACACGATAAATGATTAATAAATGGGTCGGATTCGTGTTAAAAGTGTTCATCACGCCAACCCGTTTAATGACACGAATAGTTAAATATATCTTGTCAATTCTTAACTTTCAAGCTCATTTAATGATATGAATTTTTACCTATTTACAACATATATGTTATAAAACTGAAAATTTTATATTATAAGCAAATTAATTTACATAATAATAAATTACGATGATTTTAATATTTTTCATATTAACAATTATTTATATTTTAAAAATAATTTTAATTGATATAAATATATAGAATATGATATATTATGCATAATTAAGTCAAACAATTAAATAAATTATGTGAATTAAGTATGATATGATTATAACATGTGGTTGACATATTTAATAACCATGTCGAATCCATGTTTTATGTCTCAACACGAATAATTAAATAGGTCGACACGCGTAACATGAATTGCCACCCCTACAACCCAGTAAGCTTTTAAATACTAATTAACTTCCCAATTCTGAAACAAGTATCACACAATAGCCATATTTATCTCTCCATCATGCTCTCTAGTCTCTACTGGTCCCCAATATGTTTGCTTCATAAACAAGAAGATTGGTGCAGAAAATATTTTTCTTACTATTAGTTTTACCAGTGTATGGTTAGTTATCACAAACGTAACTGAAATAGTTAAGAATAACGAAACAGAGAATTTTACGTGGTTCGGCTATCAACCAGCCTATATCCAGGGGCAACAAGAGTTGCAATCTACTATGCTGTATGTGTTTACCCTTGACTTAGGACTCTTTACAGTCGTAGTCACTCGCTCACTCACTAACCTAATCTATGTAAACTTGATCACCCTTGATCACAGCCAAAGACCTTCACACACTCTTCTTATGTTGCTCTTCACATACACGTCAGACTTAACTATAATGGTTTAGTCAGACATAACCACGATAACTGTTACAGAATCATATAATCACTCAACTCTCTTAAGCTTACACGACTTAATAACTCTTGTAATTCAGATCTATGCACATACCCAACGCACATGAGTCATGCACAGTCTAAACAAACACAATCATAAAGATTTTACAATGAAGATTATGAAAAACAAAGACACTCAAGTGCTCTCAACGTTTTTTTCACAAAACACCACTCTCTTGCCTACTTTTAAGCCTTGAGTGCTTCACCTTTATATAGCCTGCGTGAACAATTATATTAGTTATGTAATCAACAATCCTAATCATCATTAAAGTCCCGCAAAACTCAAATAGGATTAGTACATAAATATCAAATATTATAAGAAGTAAAAAGACATTATCCTAATTAAACTAGAACACTAGAAAGAATATCCTAATCTAATGATATATGGTCAATATAAAACTTCCTATTCAACTAGAATACAAAATCAAGTTATCCTATTCTAGTTAAAAATTCTCCTAATATAAAATATCCAAATTAATGTTTAATCATAAGATGACAAAAATAAATTATGCATTACACATGCATGCCACATGTCACATTAACACTAACAATCTTCCCGTTTGGCATCTTGTGATGAAAACATTCACATGTTGCTGTGAACAAAACCCTGCACGGTTAAGTATAAAACAACTGAAAACAGAATGTAAATACTTAGTCAAAAATTTTACAAAAACATGAATATCCAGTTTTCAGTTATAATAGATATAATTGAAATAACATAACCAAAATGTCCAGTATCTGCACAAAAACAAATATCAGACGTAGTGCATCAATAACCTGTGCTGTCTAAACTAGTCTACAACAAACTCAAGGCAAAATATAAAATCAACATAATATCAATTACACAATCTCACAGTCATGCTCAACATCGCAAACAATCAGGAGCTATCACTTCCCCTTAATCAAGCATTAAACATGCAAAACAACACAATTAGAAACTGCATAGTATAGCAGTTTAACCACAAATCATGCTTCTGCTAATTTATCAACAAAAATTATTAAATCCAAACCACAAAAACATAAGAGAAACATAAGCATAGAAACATAACATTCATATAAACTCTAACTCTAACTCTGACTTTACTCCCCATTCTTTTCATAACAAATGCCAAAAAATAAAGTTCTAAAGCACATAAAAGATAAAGAAAATGTAATCAAAACTAGTGTGGTTAAGTCCAAGTTAGTTAAGTCTAGCAGACCTGTGCACAGGCAGCTTTGAAGGGCGCAATATGGTTTTTCTAGGAGTAGTCTTGTAGCGGCTTGACACATCCGAAGGATTGTCTCCCAAGTATAGGAGTGTCGAAGTAATAAACCAGGTAAGACCGGGGTCAATCCACGAGGAAGGGGATTTTAGCGCTACAAATTATAAGCTAAGCAAATATGATATGAATGATTGAAGATATGACAAGATAATATCAACAATAGATGAGAATAATTAAAATGCGCAAGTAAAAGAAATTAACACAATAATAATGAAAGCTAAGGTTAGGGGATCCACCTTTGATATATCGAATAAGGATAAATAGCCCTTTTTGTTATATGAATTATATTTGTTTCGTTACCAATATTTATACCACTTCTTGTAAATGGGTTCAAGCATCCAATGTGCCAATCTCCATATGTCGACAACAAATCAAGGTTCCTAACTAGATTCGTGTCAGTAAGGAAGAACCATACGACATCTAGAAAGGATCCAAGTATTTGATGTGCCAAGGATTGTCTACAATGGATCAAGACCTCCACTTTACGAGTGGTGTCAAGATTGATTAAGAAGATAAATATAAATCATATAAAGTAAACAACACAAGATTATGATAATTAAGCACATATCAAAGGGTTAGAAAATCCTTACTTTTATATGAAGGGTTTCACCCTTTCACCTTAGCAAGAGAGAAATAAGAAAGACATTATAAGAGAAAGAAAACAAATTATAAGAAAAAGGAAATTCATTAATAACATAAAAATACAAGAGAGAAAAACACAATAACAAGGGATCCCAACAAAGGCCAAGATACCCTAATGGGTCACAAGGCACCTCTATTTATAGATACATTCAGGGGCAAACTTGTCAAATTACAAGGGAATAATTGTCAAATATTAGGTGCACCAACTTTGACAATTAGGGTAATTAAGTGAACCAACTTTGACCACCGATTCTGACATTGAATTATTGAGCATTTTAATCACATGTCTTCATGAAAGTCGTAGATATTTCTCTCAGATTTCTAGAACATCTTGATTCATATGATTTGGATACGTATTTTGAGAGATATGGTCAAAATACTGAGGTATGGTCAGGCTGGGCTGAAACTGTAGATGGGTTAACTTCAAGTGCAATTTTGGTCTACTAAGAACCCAAATTTGATGATTCTTATGAAATACAATCTTGTAGATAATTGAATCAGATTTCCAAAACATTAAGATTTGCACCATTTTGATCTATAAATAGAAAGTTATGCCTAATTTATCAAACCTACATCAAAATTAAAATTAAGAGAAAGTTAATTCAAAAGATGTAAAGACTACAAATATGCTTAAGTTGAGGAATTTAATGATACTATTAATGCAATATTATGAATTAAGTTCTTATTACGCATACATATTTAAGTGTTTATTACACCCCCAACTAGCTTATTGCTAGTCCCTAGCAATTAAAGCATTATTATTTAGAAGTGATTTATAGAATTTTACATCCAAGGTGGTCATTATTGCACTCTCCTTGATTTTATCCAAATAAACAAACTCTCATCTGATTTTTTTTTTAATGACTCATGTACCCTTCAGTCAAGATATCCACAAACCTTCTTTTGTGCTCAGTTGACACATGACTATGGGGCTTATTAGAAATAAGCCATATCGGTTCTAGTATTTGTTAAGGCTAACAACCTTAGGTAGGGATATTCATTCATTTTATACATTTTTTTTTCTTTTTTTTTTTTTTGAAAGAATGCATCTTTAACCCATGTAGCGAGCCTTAGGCTAATGACTCCCAGACCAGTTGGCCTTAGGGCATTAGGTGTTAAGACACCCCTACGAGCTTAACGACTCAGGTTACCGATGCTTTATTTTTGCTTAGAAACTTGTAGATAGTGCAATGTTCAATCCCATTAAGCTTTCTCCTTAATCCATGTAGCGAGCTTTGGGCCAATAGCTCCCAAACTAGTTGGTCTTAGGGTATTAGGTGTTGAGGCACCCCTCGGGCTTAATTGCTCGAATTAAGGAGGCTATGAGACCAAACTTATCCACAATTGCTTTCTTTCTTTTTTTTCACTTCTTTTTTTTTTTTAACTTTCCCCTTTCTTTTGTTGTTATCCTAAACAAAACAAAAGAATCCAAATATTACAACTTTTCATTTCGCCACCCACAATCATACATCAAGGTATGTGTGTGTGTGAAGAAAGGTTTATAAATACTTGCTTAACGAGTACATAAGCACACAGTTTATTAAATGATAAGGTTGTGAGAGTTCATATATTTGAATAATTCAAAGTGAAATGAATAAGACCTCCCTGTTATAAAATTCAAAAATCAAAACTAAATAATATCAAGTTAACTAAAATGAGTCCTAAAAAAAGCAAAATCAAAACAAAATGACAAATTGGTTAGAGTGTGTTTCAAGAGTTCAAACTGGCCCTCCCTACTCTACCATTCCTGACCCATAATGCGTCTCAAGAGGATTTGAACTCCTTACACCGCACTCTGAATCTAATTAATAACTCGCTTTTTTTTTTTTTTTTTGCAAGAAAAAGAAAATTTAAAACACACTTATGTCTACTATCCTTCCCCCCAACCAAATGAAACATTGTCCTCAATGTTTAAATGTAGAGAGATAAAGTACAGGAGAAATTACCTGAAGCTTCTGTTATTCGAGAGAGATGACCTGAAAGACTCATAAAATAAAATGCTAAAAATAAAATAAAGGACAAGAAAAAATTACAATCGGAGATTCAGATCCAATTTGTACTTTTTGTTTTGCCCCCCTGACCAATTAAATTGAGTGATGGCTGGGTCAGGTTGATACTCGACTGCTTGTAACTTGTCAAGTAGTTCACTAGCGGTAGTGGCAGAAACAAGGATCTTTCTCGCCGAATGAGGGATAAAATTTTGTTCCACAGCTGCATCAACAAAACTTATCAAAGGATCAAAGAAATTTTTAACATTCAACAAACCTATGGGTTTTTGATGGAGATTTAGTTGGGCCCAAGAGACAATTTGAAAAATTTCTTCGAGAGTACCAAAGCCATCTGGTAAAGTAATAAAGGTATCTGAATTGATGAGCATATGTGCCATGCGTTCATGCATAAAGGAGACTTGTAACTCATGCCCAACCGTTTTTCCAACAATGCTTTCTATAGCCAAAGCTTTAGGAATAACTCCTAAAAGTTGACTACCTCCTACATGTGTAGCTATTGACACACAACCCATTAACCTGAGGCTACCTCCCCCATAAACCACATGAATCTTTCTTTCAGCCAGTAGCCTACCAAGATAATTTACTGTTTCTACAAACTCCTCACTTTTACCCGGTCGAGATCCACAGAATACACATATCTTTTGGATTCGACATTTTGAAGTTCTCTCCATGTCTATGCAACTCTCTAACTATGTGTGAAGAAGAGAACAAGAGATGTGGTATTTATAGAGTGCAAAAAGGTATGCTAATGATGACATCCAAATAGGTAGCTCGGCTGCTTGTTGAAAAATTTGACAATTATGCATAGAAATTCAAAAAAAGATGATGAAATAAGACACCATAAGTCAAACAACAGATACAAATTCAAAAATGATAGCTATAAGGTATTAAAATTCAAAAATGATGGCACGCATGCATATGTACAGGTAGTTGTGACTGTGGCTCACATCTTCCTCTGGTTTTACGTCCAGAAACGGCTTAAACACCTTCTATGAGTTAGGGATATGCTTCCCATCCAATTTTCTTATAAACTGACAAACAGGATCGTTTTGAGTCAGATTCCCAAGACTATAGCGTTCCTGCTCATCTCAGAATTGTGTCCACAATTTAAAAATTTCACGCTGCACAAGTCCACAAGAATGCGTCTCAAGAGTTATTCGGATATCATCCAAAGACTCCCTATTCAGTCCATTCTTGATAAACTGTAGTTTATCCTCTCGATTATTAGACAAATATCCCAAGGAGCGGCAACGCTGGTTACAAGTCCATCTTGCACATTTGGGACAAACTTGTAACCTTTTTGCTCTTCGCTTTTTAGCGTAAGAGCTTTTTCTCATACCTGGCATGTGAGAAACAAGATTATCTGAAAATTCATAAGAAAATCAAACCTTAGCTTCAATTAACCATCTTACTTCTACAGGCATACCCTTACACATCAACATCCTTAATCTTTCTGTGCGAGCTTTGTAAATTTTAAGCAAATCATTTTGTGGAAGAGAGGGAAAATGTTTGTGCAATTTTGAGAGAATGGTATCCATGTGAAGAAAATGAGAGAGAAGAAAAGAAAATGGATGCAAGGTGAGCATCAGTTTTTAGGGAACTGAAAAACCGACTTTAAAAGCCACGGAGTACCGTATCCGCCACTTGACCGGAAAAAATCAATCATTAAAAAAGATCGATTAAAGCAATGACCTCTTCATTTTGGTCAAAATTTTCAAAGAATGGTTTTAACCGTTGTCCATTAACTTTAAACACATGACCATTCTTTGGGTTCTCAATTTCAACTACTCCATGAGGGAAAACATTTTTAACAATGAAAGGCCCAGTCCAACGTGACCGAAGTTTACCAGGAAATAAGTGCAATCTTGAATCATATAAAAGAACTTTTTTGTGAAGGTTCAAAAGATTTTCTAACAATAAATTTGTCATGAAAAACCTTCATTTTTTCTTTGTAGATTTTAGAATTTTCATTAGCCTCATTCCTGATTTCTTCAAGTTCACTCAGTTGGAGTTTACGTAACTTGCAAGCATCATTCAAGTCTGTGTTAAATGTTTTAATGGCCCAATAAGCTTTATGCTCAATTTCCACAGGCAAGTGACAAGGTTTTCCATAAACTAATCTATAAGGAGACATTCCCAATGATGTTTTGAAAGCAGTTCGGTAAGCCCAAAGTGCATCATTGAGTCTTAAAGACCAATATTCACGATTTGGGTTAACCGTTTTTTCTAAGATCTGTTTTATCTCCCTATTAGCTAATTCAACTTGTCCACTTGTTTGCGGGTGATAAGGCGTAGAAATTTTATGGGTTATTCCATATTTCTTCATTAAGTTTTCAAATGGTTTGTTACAAAAATGTGTAGCCCCATCACTAATAATGGCTCAAGGAATTCCAAATCTACACAAGATATTCTCTTTCAAGAATTTGATAACTGTTTTGTGATCATTGTTTCGACATGGAATTACCTCGACCCATTTTGAAACATAGTCTACTGCAACAAGGATGTACACAAAACCAAATGACGGTAGAAAAGGTCCCATAAAATCAATACCTCAATAGTCAAAGATTTCAACAACAAGAATTGGATTCAAAGGCATCATGTTTCTTTTTGAAATGGATCCCAATTTTTGACAATTTTCACACGTTTTGCAAAATGCATGTGCATCTTTAAATAAGGTGGGCCAATAAAATCCACATTGCAAGATTTTAACAACTGTTTTTCTAGATGAAAAATGTCCTCCACATGCTTCAGAATGACAAAAATTAATACACTACTTACCTCATTGTCGGGTATGCATCTTCTAATTATTTGGTCCGGACAATATTTGAACAGATATGGGTCATCCCAATAAAAATTTTTCACCTCAATCAAAAACTTCCTTTTGTCTTGAGCATTCCAATGAGGTGGCATTTTACCTGTTGCAAGAAAATTTACAATGTTAGCAAACCAAGGTACAGCAGCAACGGAAAATAAAAATTCATCAGGAAAAGAAACATTGATAGGTGAAGTTTCAATTAATGTCTCTGTCATTAATCTTGAAAGATGATCTGCAACGACATTTTCGGCTCCTTTCTTATCCTTTATTGTGATGTTGAATTCTTGGAGCAATAAGATCCACCGTATCAATCTAGGTTTTGCATCCTGTTTAGACATTAAATATCTCACAGCTGCATGGTTAGTGTAAACAATCGTGGGAGAACCAATTAAATAAGATCGAAATTTGTCTAGTGCAAATACTACTGTAAGTAGTTCTTTTTCAGTTGTTGTATAATTCATTTGTGCATCATTTAAAGTCCTACTTGCATAGTATATTACATAAGGCTTACCTTCTTTTCTTTGTCCTAAGACAGCACCAACGGCATAGTCACTTGCATCACACATCAAGTCAAAAGGCAAGGACCAATCAGGAGATTGCATAATTGGAGCAGTTGTTAAAAGTCCAATTAGTGTATCAAAGGCATTTTGACAATCTTGAGTCCATTCAAAGGAAGTATCTTTTATTAAGAGGTTACAAAGAGGTTTAGATCTGTCTCTTATACACATCTAGATGTGTATAAGAGACAGCCCTAAGAATGAACGGACTTCTTTAACTATTTTTGGTGGAGGCAAATGGGAAATTAATTCCACTTTTGCTTTGTCTACTTCAATTCCCTTAAAAGACACCACATGACCTAAGACAACTCCCGAAGTGACCATATAATGACAATTATCCCAATTCACACCTTTTTAGGACTTTTTCTAAGTTTTCAAGACAATTATCAAAAGAGTTTCCAAAGACAGTTAAATCATCCATAAAAACTTCTAAACAATGCTCAACCATGTCACTGAAAATGCTTAACATGTATCTTTGAAAAGTAGCGGGAGCATTACAAAGTCCAAAAGGCATTCTCCTAAATGCAAAAGTGCCAAAGGGGTAGTGAATGTGGTCTTTTCTTGGTCTTCAAGTGTAATGGGGATTTGATAATAGCCTAAGTATCCATCAAGAAAGCAGTAGTAGGGGTGCCCTGTTACTCTTTCAAGAATTTGGTCAAGGAAAGGTAAGGGAAAATGGTCTTTTCTAGTGACAGCATTTAATTTTCTATAATCAATGCACATCCTCCAACTACATGAGACTTGAGTTAGCAATAATTCACCCTTCTCATTTTTGACTACTGTAATGCCAGATTTCTTAGGTACTACTTGTGTAGGGCTTACCCACTTACTATCAGAAATAGGGTAGATAATTCCCACATCTAGTAGTTTGAGAACTTCAGCCCTAATCACCTCTTTCATATGGGGATTTAATCTCCTTTGAGGTTGTTCGGATGTTTTGGCATTTTCTTCTAAATGTATTCTATGTGTACAAATCAAAGGTTTAATGCCTTTTATGTCTTTTAAAGTCCACCCGATTGCATTTTTTTTCCTTTTAAGTACGTGTATCAACTTACCTTGTTGCTTGCTTATGAGGGATGAAGAAATTACCACCGGATATGTTTGATTCTCCTCAAGATATGCATATTTCAGTCCTTCAGGTAAGGGCTTCAGTTCTAACTTGGGAGCTTCCTCTTCCTTGCTTTTATTCATTTGCCCCAATTCTTCGAATCTTGATTTTGAGCCTTTTTCCATCACCTGTGCACAATCCAGTAAAGAACACATATCAGAAAGATCAAGTTCTAGTTTCATAATTGATTCTAATGAATTCACTAAACAAGTTTCCAAAGGGTCAGAAGAACTCCCTTTTTGGATATGGTCTTCCACAATAGTTTCAATCACATTGGCCTCCTCAATTTCATCTTCTTATTCATGTGGTTGTTTGCACATATTGAAAACATTAAGTTCCAATGTCATGTTCCCAAATGATAGCTTCATGACTCCATTCCTGTAATTAATCAAAGTAATAGTGGTAGCTAGAAATGGATGCCCTAAAATGACAGGAATTGAATTACATACTTCCACTGGTTGTGTGTCCAAGACAATAAAATCCACTGGGTAAATGAATTTATCGACTTGAACCAACACATCTTCTACTACTCCTCTTGGTACTTTAATTGATCTATCAGCAAGTAAAAGAGTCACAGAAGTCGGTTTTAACTCACCTAGATTGAGTTTTTGAAAAACCGAGTGTGGAAGCAAATTCACACTAGCACAAAGATCAAGTAAAGCTTGTTCAATTTTATGGTCTCCAATAACACATGAAATTGTAGGACAACCTGGATCCTTATATTTCACTGTATTATTGTTTTGAAGAATAGCACTTACTTGCTCGGCTAGAAAGGCCTTCTTTTTCACATTCAATTTCCTTTTCACAGTGCACAAGTCTTTCAAAAATTTTGCATAAGAAGGTACTTGTTTGATCATATCAAGCAAGGGAATGTTGACCTTTACCTGTTTGAAAATTTCAAAGATTTCAGAATTGTGAGTTGGCTTCTTTTGTGTGGCTAATGCTTGAGGAAATGGAGGCACAGATGAGGATTTGGTTTCTTCTTCGCTAGATGTTGGTTTGACAACTTCTTCCTGCCCTCTAGAGATCGATTCTTCTTCTTTCTCACAGGGGTTAGGAATGTGTTTTTCAACAACCTTACCATTGCAAAGGGTCATGACTGATTTGGCTTGGTCAAAATAATGGTTACTTGAATTCCCTACAATTGAGTTAGATTGATCTTTGGGGTTTTGCAATGTTTGAGAAGGAAATTTCCCTTTCTCTTGGATGCTAAATGTAGATGCAAATTTTGCAAGAGTGTCTGATAAATTTGCTTGAGCAGTTTGACTATTGAAAGTCTCCTGCTATGTAATGAATGGATGCAATGTCTCTTCAAAGTCATTTCTAGGAGAAGGAGCATATGCATGATCATGAGAATTTTGAAAATTTTGTCGTGTTTAGAAAGGGACTTGTGAAGATTGTGCATGATTGTCATTTTTCCAACTAAAATTTGGATGATTTCTCCAACCGGGATTGTAGGTTTGTGAGTATGGATTGTGATTTGGCCTTTTGAAAGTGTTCAAGGCATTGGCTTGCTCATGGAGACATTTCCTAAAGGCAGGCAAAGTTGGGCAATCATCAGTAGAATGGTCATTGTCATTACAAATGTTACAAAAATTTTCTTGAATAGAGTTCAATTGACCACTCTTTTTCATCTTTAAAGCCTCGACTTTTTTAGCTAGGGATGCATATTTGGCTTGAAGGTCATGGTCTTCCCTAAGGTTGTAAATGTCTCTATTAGAAGTCGAGGTTGG
Organism: Boswellia sacra; assembly: GCA_013180625.2. NCBI lineage: Eukaryota > Viridiplantae > Streptophyta > Magnoliopsida > Sapindales > Burseraceae > Boswellia > Boswellia sacra. The sequence goes on from SNVD02011621.1 coordinate 46,371, forward strand.
GGCCTTGCTTGGTACCTCATAGGTGCCAGCAGTGTCCCAATTTTGTGCCTTTTCTGCCAAGGAATCTAGGTAGTCAATTGCTTCCTCAGGGTCTTTATCTCCAAATTCTCAATTATATATTAATTCTACTAGTTGCCTATTTTGAGGTGTTAACCCTTCATAGAAGTGTGCAACTATTCTCCAAGTTTCAAACCCATGGTGAGGACAGGTATTAAGTAGTTCCTTATACCTATCCCAACATTGGTAAAGGGTTTCCCATTGTTTTTGAGTGAAATTAGAAATTTGTCTTTTAAGAGAATTTGTTCTATGGGTGGGAAATTTTTTTTTCAAAAATTGTTGTTTCATCTCATCCCATGAACTGATGGAATTCGACCTCAAATTTTGTAGCCATATTCTAGCTTTATCTTTTAAAGAAAAAGGAAAAAGCTTTAATATAATGGTGTTTATGCTACAATTTGGGTCACTGTAGGAGTTACATACCTCTTCAAAGATTTTTAAATACGAATATGGGTTCTCCATATCAAGGCCATGAAAGGTGGGTAGAAGTCGAACAAAACTTGGTTTGAAATTGAAACGGATTAAATCGGGAGGAGAAACTACACAAGATGGTACGCTAGTTCTCACCGGATTCATGTAATCTCTGAGGGTTCTTGGTTGGTTTTGATCATTTTGTTGGGAACGATTGTCCCCTTCATCCGTGAACCATTTCACTAGATTGTCGGCCATGTTTTCCAAGGAAGATGATTTTTTTCTAACAAGTCCACCACTAGATGTTCGTGACCAAATTTTCATGCAAGAAAGAGAGAAGAAAAGAGAAGAAAAGATCAACACACAACAAAGTAAAAAAATTAAGATCTAAAATGAGAGAAGAGAATACTTACAATTTCGCACGCCAATTTTTACCTTCCCTGGCAACGGCACCAAAAACTTGACACATCCGAAAAAGGATTGTCTCCCAAGTATAGGAGTGTCGAAGTAATAAACCCGGTAAGACCGGGGTCGATCCACGAGGAAGGAGATTTTAGTACTACAAATTATAAGCTAAGCAAATATGATATGAATGATTTGAAGATATGACAAGATAATATCAACAATAGATGAGAATAATTAAAATTCCCAAGTAAAAGAAATTAACACAATAATAATGAAAGCTAAGGTTAGGGGATCCGTCTTTGATATATCGAATAAGGATAAATAGCCCTTTTTGTTATATGAATTATATTTGTTTTGTTACCAATATTTATACCACTTCTTGTAAATGGGTTCAAGCATCCAATGTGCCAATCTCCATATGTCGACAACAAATCAAGGTTCCTAACTAGATTCGTGTCGGTAAGGAAGAACCATATGACATCTAGAAAGGATCCAAGCATTTGATGTGCTAAGGATTGTCTACAATGGATCAAGACCTCCACTTTACGAGTGGTGTCAAGATTGATTAAGAAGATAAATATAAATCATATAAAGTAAACAACACAAGATTATGATAATTAAGCACATATCAAAGGGTTAGAAAATCCTTACTCTTATATGAAGAGTTTCACCCTTTCACCTTAGCAAGAGAGAAATTAGAAAAAAACATTATAAGAGAAAGAAAACAAATTATAAGAAAAAGGAAATTCATTAATAACATAAAAATACAAGAGAGAAAAACACAATAACAAGGGATCCCAGCAAAGGCCGAGATGCCCTAATGGGTCACAAGGCACCTCTATTTATAGATACATTCAGGGGCAAACTTGTCAAATTACAAGGGAATAATTGTCAAATATTAGGTGCACCAACTTTGACAATTAGGGTAATTAAGTGAACCAACTTTGACCACCGATTCTGACATTGAATTATTGAGCATTTTAATCACATGTCTTCATGAAAGTCGTAGATATTTCTCTCAGATTTCTAGAACATCTTGATTCATATGATTTGGATACGTATTTTGAGAGATATGGTCAAAATACTGAGGTATGGTCAGGCTGGGCTGAAACTGTAGATGGGTTAACTTCAAGTGCAATTTTGGTCTACTAAGAACCCAAATTTGATGATTCTTATGAAATACAATCTTGTAGATAATTGAATCAGATTTCCAAAACATTAAGATTTGCACCATTTTGATCTATAAATAGAAAGTTATGCCTAATTTATCAAACCTACATCAAAATTAAAATTAAGAGAAAGTTAATTCAAAAGATGTAAAGACTACAAATATGCTTAAGTTGAGGAATTTAATGACGCTATTAATGCAATATGATGAATTAAGCTCTTATTAAGCATACATATTTAAGTGTTCATCACGGCTAAGTGCTAGTTTGGGTGAAGTATAAGCAGGAGTTGATGTGGTAGCTTGCTGAGCACTAGTTTCAGTAGAAGTAGCAACAACAGTAACTGTCTCACGAATCTCTCTAGTTTGTCTCTTTGCTATGGTCTCAATCTTCTGGGAAATGTTCACCAAGGTTTTAGCAGATTGTTGTGTGACATGGGGTGGAGATGTAACAGGATTTGATGCGGGTTATGGTGGTTTGGGAGATTCAGCTATTGACTTTGAAAAAGACTCTTCAGCAAGTGGTTTTGATTGCTTTTTACTTCTATTCTTGTCCTTCCTCTTCCTTTTCTTCATTGATGTTTCACCACTTGCTCTGCTCTCAAGCTTCTCTTCAAGACTTTGCAGCTTGTCCTTGATAATTTGATTTTCCTGCACAAGATCAGCTAAAGAAGAAGTGATTAGAGTAAGCTGTTCAGTGATAGATGCCACCTGATCTGGTCTTGGATTTCTCCTCTGTCTGGGGTGTCTCTGAGGTATTTCATTCCCCTCAGGAACATTTTTAATCCTTGCCATCAAACCTTTCTTGATGGTTGGCATAATTTCTTTTATAATCTCACCATCCTCCAATTCAATCTCATTTTGTATTAATAATGCATGAATCAAACAAGGCAAAACTAGGAGTTTTTGATGAGATGGACAAGTTACAATTTGAACAGTGTAGTTATACATCCACAGTCTAAGATTAATTGGTCGATTTGTTCCAAGATAGCAAAGAAACTATTTACGCCCAAAATATACCGCGGTTATTGTAGTATACGTTAAGGTGTCGAATCCACAAGGAGGCCTTCGATAAAAGAGGTTCGTAAAACAAAAATATTAAAAAGATAATAAAAATGTAAAATTTAACTTTGAAGTGATTAGTTCTAAAGAAAATTCAGTGTTTAATAATTGGAAACAATCGATGGTAATTAAGAAGTAAGGCATCGAGAATCACTTATATGTTTTGTAAATCTAATCCCCACTTTGATTTAATAATTATAACTCAATTGAAAGTTTCACATCCCAAACAATCAATCGGAAAATATGTATAGTATAGCATAAATGATAAACACATGTATTTGATATGCATAAACTCTTTACAAGCAATATTTACCAACAACATTCATCCTTACAAGTTATCCAAGAGCGACAATATATCATATGACAATATTGTAGTAAAGGACTAACTCATAAAACGAAACTACCAGTAACAATTATAATTCAACATGAATCACATAAAGAAAGCATGACTGAATTTATATGAAATTGAGAATTATAATTTCTGGATTAAAAAGAAATCACAAGACGAGAAAGAGTTTAACACATAAACAAACATATAATCTTTATAGCCCTTGAGGTAGAATGAAAATGGAGAAATAGATAAACTACACATACAAGTTCATCTCTAGCCTTACCAAGAGTTCTAGCCTAACTTACAATTCATTCTTATCATTTCTAAAGAGAAAATACAAGAGAGAATTATAATATACAATGATGAAATGTGAACTCAAATGATTTTTTCTCTCCCCAAATTCAATTCCTCAAGTTGTCCTTAAATAGGTGATGAAATGGAACTATTACACCAAACCTCCACCAATTTTTCCACAATGTCGGCCACCAACTTGCAGCTGATTTTTGACCACCAAATGGACCGAATTGGGCTTTGTGGAAAACATGAAAGTTGTAGTATTTTGTCTCAGCTTTCCAGGGCCACCAGATTCATACAATTTGGACAAGTATTCTCTGAGATATGACCCAAATACTAGACATGGGTCGGGCTTAGAAATAACTACAATTTGGTTTTGTTGTGTCTCAATTTCGGCCCATCAAATGTTGGATTTGGGCTTTTGATTGTTCTTCAACTTTGTGTAAAATTGAGACATGTTGCTCCAGGTTCAATAATCTCTCCATTTTGATCTATAGATTGAGAGTTGTGTCCATTTTATTAAACCTAAAAAAATGATTTCCATTAATCACAATTTAAGGACAATACTTTATTTCAAGATAAAGACTAAAGAAAATGCAAAAGAAATGAAACAAATGTAAAAGAGGCATAAGCAAAATAATTATGCTAAAATATCATAAAAGCTTTATAATACTGTCCAATTAGCATTAATTATTTATGCTTAAGAGTGTACTTTCATGCGTTTATCACAATCCCCAGCCAGCTTATTGCTAGTCCCTAGCAATTCAAGCGTAAATGAAGCATGAAGAACTACTTCAGCATTTCAAACAAAAAGTCAGTTCAAGATCACAATTGCTATAAAGGTTATTTCAATCATAACTTCCAAAACTGAGCACATGTGAATCAAGCCAAACCTTCTTACCACAAACTGCAAAACATATAGCCTTGAAAATTACTCTATGTAAAAGCCTCAACTCCATATCCTCACAGGTGAACGACTGTTTAAAAAGGCTATGATTTCTCTCATGGAGTTGGAAAACAGAATAAACACACAAGAAAAGGTCACATTTAAGGACAGACAGACAACTAACATTGATCCAAAGATAGGAAAATCCAATGTTTAGAATCAAACCATTCTTGCAACATGCTACCTTTAGGACTTCATTTATCTTGAGTGAATAAATACAGCTTGGTGAGAAAAGACTGCTTCATAAAACTTCTATCTTCTAAAATTGAATGAAGACATTATTCAATCGAACTGACTTCTTTTTTTTTTCTTCTTTTTTTTTCTTTTCTTTTTTTTTTTCACAAGAATTGAAATTTCATCTTGAATCGTCCCTTAGCTCAATTCGAGTAATGACATTCTAAACAAGGATTAATCAATTCAAAGGATCAATGAAAGTTCGTAAGCTGTTTTCTCAACCTCTCCACTCACTCACAAAAGATGTGTGAGATTAAAAAAAATGTGAACTTAAACATGAGAATTCTCTTGGCTATATACATTGAATCATCCATCTTACCACAAGGCTTATCATTGTGCTCAAAATAATTTCAGAAATCATTATTTGATAACCTAAATAGAAAAGATGACTCAAACCAATAATTTTGAAATCATACCTAGATAGAAAAACAAACCCATTTAGACAAGAATTACCGAGAACACATGCAATAAACAGCTGTGCATGAAATACAATTCAAAAATAAAAAACAAATCAACTAGTTAGAATGCGTTTCAAGAGGTCAAAACTATACTCCCTACTCTGCCATTCTAGATTTAATAGATCCAGAATGCGTCTCAAGAGATAATGAACTCTTTACACTGCTATTCTCAGACCAATAGATTTTTTTTTTCGAAATGCAATGCAAAAACATATGCCTCCTATCTACCCCCAACCAGAGTGAAACATTGTCCTCAATGTTTAAATGTAGAAGGAGAAAGTATAAGAGACATCACCTCAAGCTTCAGTTATTCAAGAGAAACAAACCTGAAAAACACTTAATAAAATATTGTGAATAAAGCCAAAAGTAAGAAAAGTTACAAACGAAGTGTCAGATCCAATTTTCTCTCATTGCTCATTCCCACTGACCAATTAATTTGAGATGCTTCAGGGTCAGGTTCATAAACAAAAGCTTGCAATTTATCAATTAGTTCATCAGCAGTTGAGGCAGAGACAAGGATCCGTTGTGCTGATTGTGAGATAAACCTTTGTTCCACAGCTTGATTAACAAAACACAATAAACAATCAAAGAAATTATTGACATTCAACAAACCTATGGGTTTCTGGTGGATATTGAGTTGGGCCCAAGAGACAACTTGAAAGATTTCTTCCATTGTTCCAAAACCTCCTGGTAAAGCAATAAAGGCATCTGCATTTACAATCATACGAGCTATGCGTTCATGCATGGATGAGACCTGTAATTCCTCTCCAACTGTTTTCCCAGCAACGTTAACTAAAGCTTTAGGAATAATGCCTAAAACTTGACTTCCTCTTGAGTATGCAGTTGTTGACACACACCCCATTAACCCACGGTTACCTCCCCCATAAATTAAATGAAGTTTTCTCTCAGCTAGAACCTTACCAAGATTATGAGCTGCTTCTAAAAAAGCTATATCTTTACCAGGCTGAGATCCACAAAATACACATATATTTCGGAATTGACGAGCTGAGGTTCCTTCCATTTTGATACAACTCACTAACTATGTATATGCAAATGAAGAACATAAGATGTATTTATAGAATGCAAAAAGGTAGTACAATAATGACATCTATATAGGTAGCTCAACTGTTTGTCTGACAAACGTTGAAAATAAAAATAAAAATAGAAATTCAAAAATAACGGCAAGCATGCATATGTACAAGTAGTTGTGATTGTGGCTCACATCTTCCTCTGGTTTTACGTCCAGTAACGGCTGAAACACCTTCTATGAGTTGGGGATATGCTTCCCATCCAATTTTCTTATAAATTGGCAAACAGGGTCGTTTTGAGTCAGATTCCCGAGACTATAGCGTTCTTGCTCTTCTCGAAATTGTGTCCATAATCTTAAAATCTCTCGATGCACAAGTCCACAAGGATGCGTCTCAAGAGTCAACAAGATATTATCTAGAGACTCCTTACTCAGTCCATCCTTAATGAACTGAATCTTATCTTCTCGATTGACAGACACATATCCTAAAGAGCGACATCGCTTGTTACAGGTCCATCGTGCACATTTGTGACAAACTTGTAATTTATTTGCTCTTCGCTTTTTCGCGTAAGAGCTTTTACCCAAACCAGGCATGAAGGAAACAATGGCTTTTGAACATTTACCAGATAATCGAACTTTTGCTTCAATTAACCATCGTATATCAACAGGTAAACCCATGAGCATTAGCAATTTTAACCTTGCAAACCGTGCTTTGTAAATTTTGAGCAATGCATTTGGAGGAAGAAAAGGAAAATGTCTACGAAGGTTTGAAAGAATCGTATCCATTTTGAAAGGTAAAAGAATGCACGATTTTTGTTTGGGTTACAGTTTTTAGGGAACTGAAAAACCGACTTAATTAGTCACGGAGTACCGTATCCGCCACTTAACCGGGAAGTAAAATAAAACACGCAAAAGAAAATAAAAGCAAAAACAGAAAATAAAGTAAAAATTATAGGAAAAACATATAATAAAAGCAAGACAACGAGATAAAGAAAGCAAAAATAAAGTTAAGATATGGTACATATAGATGATAGAAACAAAGACAAAGTCAAGATATGGGGTAGATAAATAATAAAAGCAAGGACAACCAAATAATAAAAACAAAAATAAAATCAAGATATGGTACAAAAGTCAAGATATGGTACAGATAGATGAGACAGATAGAACCTGATTAATTAGGATAGACAGGAGGCTCAAGAGAGATCTCCTCGAGACACATAAACTGACTTTCCCTTTCCACATAATTTTTCAACCGTTGCCCATTAACTTTGAAAATTCGCCCATCAGTGGGGTCCTCAATCTCCACCGCTCCATTGGGAAAAACGTGCTTTACGACAAATGGTCCAGTCCATCGAGATCTCAACTTTCCAGGGTGTAAATGCAATCGAGAATCATAAAGATAAACTCGTTGATTTAGCTCAAAGTTTTTCCTCAAGATTTGTTTGTCGTGAGCCGCTTTCATTTTAGCCTTGTAAATCTTGGAGTTGTCATAGGCATCATTCCGCAATTCTTCTATTTCAGACAATTGTAACTTTCTTTGAAGACCTGCAACACTCAAATCAAAGTTAAGGGCTTTGACAGCCCAATAAGCTTTATGTTCTAGCTCAACAGGTAAATGACAAGCTTTCCCATAGACAAGGCGATAAGGAGACATCCCTAGAATAGTTTTATAAGCAGTGCGGTAAGCCCATAATGCATCAGAAAGGTGTAAAGACCAGTCTTTGCGATTCGGGTTAACAGTCTTTTCTAGAATCTGCTTGACCTCCCTATTTGCGAGTTCAGCTTGCCCATTTGTCTGTGGATGGTATGCGGGGGAAATCTTATGAAGAACACCATACCTGCGCATCAAAGCTTCAAAAGAACGATTACAAAAATGTGTCCATTGGTCACTGATGATGACACGTGGCGTACCATACCTAGACAACACGTTTTCTTTTAAGAATTTTACCACGGTTGTGTTATCATTAGTACGACAAGCCATAGCCTCCACCCATTTGGACACATAATCAATAGCTAGAAGAATATAAAGATAACCAAAAGATGGAGGAAAAGGTCCCATAAAGTCAATACCCCAACAGTCAAATATCTCAATAACAAGAATAGGGCTAAGAGGCATCATATGACGGCGAGATAAAGCCCCCAACTTTTGACATCTTTCACATGAACGACAAAAATTGTTAGTATCTTTAAACAAAGTGGGCCAATAGAGTCCACACTGTAAAATTTTTGCAGCAGTCTTTTTTATTGAGAAATGACCACCACAAGCAGTGCCATGGCAAAAGTTTAAGACACTAGCAATTTCACTATCAGGAATGCAACGTCGCATAATTTGGTCAGCGCAATATTTGAAAAGATAAGGATCATCCCAATAAAAATTACGCACCTCAACCAAGAACTTACGCTTATCTTGTACACTCCAGTCAGATGGAACTTCTCCGCAAACCAAGTAATTTACAATATGGGCATACCAAGGTACTTGGCTTATAGTGAAAAGATGTTCATCAGGGAAATCATCTTGAATGGGTTGGACATTAGTGGAATCATGGAACTCAAGACGGGACAAATGATCTGCTACAACATTTTCGACGCCCTTCTTGTCCTTAATGGTTAGATCAAATTCCTGCAAAAGAAGAATCCATCTAATTAGACGGGCCTTAGCATCCTTTTTAGAAAAAAGGTACTTCAGAGCTGCATGGTCAGTAAACACAGTAATAGGTGAACCAATTAAATAAGAACGAAATTTGTCCAAGGCAAAAACAACAGCTAATAGTTCCTTTTCAGTAGTAGAATAATTCATTTGAGCATCATTTAAGGTTCTACTAGCATAGTAAACAACAAAGGGTTTGCCCTCCCTTCTTTGACCAAGGACTGCTCCTACAGCATAGTTACTGGCATCACACATAATCTCAAATGGAAGGCTCCAATCAGGTGACTGCATAATAGGGGCAGTGGTGAGTTTGGCAATTAATGTCTGAAATGCGTCCTCACAAGCTTGAGTCCACACAAATTCAGCATCTTTCAATAAGAGGTTACACAATGGTCTAGATATAGAAGAAAAATTTTGTATAAACCCCCTATAAAAACCAGCATGCCCTAGAAAAGATCGGACATCTTTTATCGTTTTAGGTGTAGGTAATTTAGAGATCAACTCGATCTTAGCCTTGTCAACCTCCATTCCTCTTTCTGAAACAATGTGTCCCAAAACAATCCCAGAAGACACCATGAAATGACATTTTTCCCAATTAAGCACAAGTCTTTTTCTTCACACCTACTCAAAACAGATTTTAAGTTAAGTAGACATGAATCAAAAGAGTTACCAAAAACAGTCAAATCATCCATAAAAACCTCCATGCATTTTTCAACCATGTCTGAGAAAATACTAAGCATGCAACGTTGAAAAGTAGCTGGTGCATTACATAATCCAAATGGCATCCTACGAAAAGCATAAGTACCAAAAGGGCATGTGAAGGTAGTCTTATCCTGATCCTCTAGAGCTATCTCTATCTGGTAATATCCTGAGTACCCATCGAGAAAGCAATAAAAGGGATGACCAGCTACACGTTCCAAAATTTGGTCAATAAAAGGCAATGAAAAGTAGTCTTTTCGGGTGGCTGTGTTTAATTTCCTATAATCAATGCACATCCGCCATCCGGTTACTACTAGTTGGAACAGACACTCCTTTATCATTTTGAACCACAGTTACTCCAGATTTCTTAGGCACTACCTGTGTTGGACTTACCCATTGACTATCAGATATTGGATAGATTATACCTGCATCTAATAGTTTTAAGACTTCTTTCTTTACCACTTCTTTCATTGTTGGATTAAGTCTTCTTTGGGGGTCTCTACGAGGTTGGGTACCTTCCTCTAGATGGATTCTATGGGAGCATATTAATGGAGAAATACCTTTAATATCAGCTATAGTCCATCCTAGTGCAGACTTATGTTCTTTTAACAAGTTTATCAATTTTTCATCTTGTTCAACACTAAGTTCTGAAGAAATAATAACAGGAAAGGTATCACCTGCTCCCAAGAAAACGTGCTTCAAACCTTTGGGCAATGGAGAAAGTTCAACTTTTGGAGCCTCTAAGTTAGAGGGTTTTGGCTTCTCTCTTCCACGAGGCAATTCTTCAAAGCGTGGTTGCCAAAATCGAGTCCTTTTATCCTGTGAGTCAAAAACACCAAACACATTAGTCGTATCATCAGGATAAAATAAATCTTCAAATTCAGAATCAAGAAGGTAGTCTAAAGAGTCAAAATCCTGGTTTCTATAAGCCTCCTCTGAGATAAGTGTGTCTATCATATATGAATGGTAGCAATCGTCCTCCTCTCGTGGTTGCTTTCCAATATGGAAAATATTCACCTCAAGAGTCATATTACCAAATGATAATTTCATGAGACCGTTCCTGCAATTAATAAAAGCATTAGCAGTGGCAAGAAAAGGTCTCCCTAAAATAAGAGGAATTCTGGACTCCATATTAACCACAGACTGAGTATCCAAAACAAGAAAATCAACAGGGTAATAAAATTTATCAATTTGTAATAAAACATCTTCCACTATTCCCCGTGGTTTCTTGACTGATCGGTCGGCCAATTGTAGAACTATGGATGTAGGTTTGATCTCTCCAAGTCCTAATTGTAAGTAAACCGAATAGGGCATGAGATTGACACTTGCTCCCAAGTCTAACAATGCTTGACTGATTTCATGTGTCCCAATCTGGCAGGAAATTGTAGGACACCCTGGATCTTTGTACTTGGGTGGGGTTTTCTGTTCAATGACTGCACTTACCTGTTCCGTCAAGAATGCAGTCTTCTTGACATGGTGCTTTCTTTTGATGGTGCATAGATCCTTGATAACTTTGGCGTAAGCCGAAACCTGTTTGATTACATGCAACAAGGGAAGATTAATCTTAACTTGTTTTAAGTGTTCTAGAATCTCACCTTGAACTTTCGAGTTTTTTTCATTAGATCTGAGAGCTTGGGGAAAAGGCACTGGAATCGAAAATTTCTTTTCAAGTTCTTTCTCAAAAATGTCCTCCTTTTGTGGGAGAACATCTTTGTTTTCCATGGTAGTGTTGATTGGCAATGTAGGCTCATTTAAGATCTTACCACTTCGAGTAGTGATGGCATTTACCTCTTTGAGATTTTGTGTGTCAGAAGTAGAGGCTTGTGCCATGTGTTGCCCTTTTGGATTAGATTGAGTTTGAGATGGAAACTTACCTCACTCTTGTATGGTCAAAGCACTAGTTAGCTTAGTGATTTAACTTTTGATCTCCTTGTTCTCTTCCACCACTTGTGCAAGAACTGTTTCAAATTTTTGGTTAGTCTTATTTTGGCCTCCATAAATGCTTGTAAGGTGTCCTCTAAGGAATTCCTAACTTGTGGTGCATTGTATTGAGGTGCTTGATAAGACTTGGGTGGTTGTTGTTCCTTTTTCCATTGGTTGTTGTTTTGGGGGTTAGATTTCCAACTAAAGTTTGGGTGGTTTCTCCAGCTAGGGTTATAGGTTTCAAAATAGGGCGAATAAGGCTTTTTGTACATCCCTAAGGCGTTACATTATTCCTCGTACACCCCTCTTATCTCACTGTAAGTTGGACAATCCTGAGCTAAGTGTTCCACCCCTCCACAAATAAAACATGGATCTTGTGATTTAACCTTAGCAACTGTATGGGTGACCTTCCTATCTTTGGTTTTCAAGACTTCCAATTCCCTAGTTAAGACTTCTA
>SNVD02011624.1:0-58591 GCA_013180625.2 Boswellia sacra
CTTTCGTCGGGGTTTGACAAAACCTACACACTTGTCTCCCACGTGAAGCATGAAAAATGGAAATACACTTTCGGTGGGGTTTGACAAACCGCCACACCTGTCTCCCACGTGAAGCATGAAAAGTAGAGATATACTTTCGGCGGAGGTTGACAAAACCTCCACACTTGTCTTCCACGTGTGCTTATACAGTTGGGTCGTCATCTGTTTGTCAAAAAGAAAACTTGAAATTAAAACAAACAAAATCAACAAACAACAACAACACAAAAACAACATGGATAATCAGATCAAACGAAACAAGAAAAAAAATTCTACAACAACAACACACATTCAAATATACAAGTAGTTGTGATTGTGGCTCACATCTTCCTCTGGTTTTACGTCCAGTAACGGCTGAAACGCCTGCTATGAGTCGGGGATTTGCTTCCCATCCAGTTTTCTTATAAACTGGCAAACAGGGTCGTTTTTAGTCAGACTCCCTAGACTATAACACTGCAATTCATCACGAAATTGTGTCCATAGATTAAGCATTTCACGCTGAACAAGTCCACAAAAATGTGACTCGAGAGTTAACAAAACATTATCCAGCGACTCATTACTCAAACCATTCTTAATAAATGAAAGTTTATCTTCTCTATTACTGGACGCAAAACCTAATGAACGACAAGTCTGGTTACAATTCCATCGAGCACATTTATAACATACTTGTAACCTTTTCGCTCTTCGCCTCTTGGCGTGGTAGCTCTTTCCTAGACCAGGCATGTATTTTGCGAGATTAATGTCCGGCTCACCGGACAATCTCACCTTGGCTTCGATAAGCCATCGGATATCAGCAGGCACATTTAGGAGCATCAATGCCCAAAGTCTAGTCATCCGTAGTTTATAAATTTTAAACACAGCATTTTGAGGAAGTGAAGGGAAATATTTACGAAGGTTCGATAGAAAGATATCAGCATCCATTGAAGAGAAGAAAAGGATAGATATTACCGATAATGCGATTGAGTTTGTTCTTCTCCCAGATATGCACGTTTCAAACCTTCGAACAATGGCTTCAACTCCCGTTTGAATGTTTCCTCAAGCTTTTTCACAACTGAACTCGAAGCACGGAATAATCAAATTAAACACAAGAAAAGAAGAAAATAGAGACACATAAAAGACATAAAAACACAAGAGCAAATGAAAGTCAAAAACAAACAACAAAGCAAATGAGACAAATGGCAAAGAGAGATAAAACCTGATCAATTATAATAGCCCATGAGAGAAATCTCCTCGAAACACAAAAATTGATCAATACTACCTTCTTTTCTTTGTCTCTTTTTATTATATTTCAAAAACATTGGATTGCCTTCCAATAAGCGCTTGGTTTAACGTCCTCAGCCTGACTTTATCTGTCCTCACCCATCAAGATAAGTTGGCTCGTAGAGAGGTACCTCATCGATATCCTGCATCACTGAATTCTCATAGTAAGGCTTCAGCCTGTGCCCAGTCACCTTGAATACTTTATCCGTTTTTAAGCTCTTGATTTCCACTGCACCATGGGGAAAAACATTAGTAATAACAAAAGGTCCAACCCATCGAGATCGTAATTTACCTGGAAATAACTTGAGGCGAGAATGAAATAAAAGAACTTTCTGTCCCACTTCAAAATTCTTCCTGGAGATCATTTTATCATGAAATGCCTTAGTTCTCTCCTTGTAAATTCTGGAATTCTCATAGGCATCATTTCTAAGTTCTTCCAATTCTTGCAGTTGAAGCTTCCTTTGTTCTCCAGCAGCATCCATCTCCATGTTACAAAGCTTTACTGCCCACCATGCTTTATGTTCGAGCTCCACTGGAAGGTGGCATGGCTTACCGTAGACTAACCTGTACGGAGACATACCAATAGGTGTCTTGTAAGCAGTCCGGTATGCCCAAAGTGCATCATTAAGTCGTAGACTCCAATCTTTTCTGTTCGAATTCACTGTCTTCTCGAGAATGGACTTGACTTCTCGATTTGAAACTTCAACTTGACCACTTGTTTGTGGATGATAAGCAGTAGACACCTTGTGAGTGATGTTGTATTTCTTTGAGCAAGGCTTCAAATGATCTGATTGCAGAAGTGTGTCCCTCTGTCGCTAATCATGGCTCTTGGTGTTCCAAATCTCGCAAAAATGTTAGATTTCACAAAATCTACAACAACCTTAGAATCATTAGTTCTCGTAGCTTTTGCTTCCACCCATTTAGAAACATAATCCACAGCAAGTATAATGTAAACATTACCAAAAGATGAAGGAAAAGGACCCATGAAATCAATACCCCACACATCAAAAATCTCAACAACAAGTATAGGGGTTTGTGGCATTTGATTTTTGGCACTTAAATTACCTGTCCTTTGACAACGGTCACAAGCTTTGCAAAATAGATATGCATCTTTGAACAATGATGGCCAGTAGAATCCACAATCAAGAACTTTCAGGGCTGTTCTTTTTGGTCCGAAGTGACCGCCACATGCATAAGAATGACAGAAGGTCAAAATTGAATTAAATTCAGATTCAGAAACACACCTTCTTATCACTTGATCAGAACAATGCTTCCATAAGTATGGATCATCCTATATGTAATATTTGGCAATGTTTTTGATCTTGTCTCTTTGAGCTCGAGTCAAGTCATGTGGTAGCTTCTTGGTAACTAAGTAATTAACAATATCTGCATACCAAGGGGCTGCTACATGTAGAGACAGCAATTGTTCATCCGGAAAACTTTCTTGTAATGGCAGTACATCCTCGTCCTGGACAATGCGACTGAGATGGTCTGCAACTAAGTTTTCACTTCCCTTCTTATCTTTGATCTCCAAGTCAAATTCCTGTAAAAGGAGTATCCACCTGATAAGCCTTGGTTTTGCATCTTTCTTTGTGAGCAAGTACCTCAAAGCTGCATGATCAGAATAAACGGTTACTTTAGTACCAATCAAATAAGATCGAAACTTTTCTAAAGCAAAAATAACCGCTAGCAGCTCTTTCTCAGTGGTAGAATAATTAAGTTGAGCATCATTTAAAGTCCGAGATGCATAGTAAATGGCATGTGGAATTTTGCCAATTCGTTGACCCAAAACGGCACCCACAGCGTAGTCACTTGCATCACACATGATCTCGAATGGATGATTCCAATTCGGAGATTGGATTACTGGAGCCGAAGTCAAGAGTTCCTTCAGTTTCTCAAATGCCTCTTTGCATTTCTCATCAAATTCAAAGGCCACATCATTCTGTAATAATCTGCATAGGGGCAATGCTATCTTCGAGAAATCTTTGATGAATCTACGATAAAAACCTGCATGACCAAGAAACGAACGAATATCCCGCACACTTGTGGGAGGTGGTAAGGAAATATAAGATCTATCTTGGATTTATCACCTCTATACCCTTAGCAGAAATAACATGTCCCAAAACTATACCCTGATCTACCATAAAATGACATTTCTCCCAATTCAGAACAAGGTTAGTTTCTATACATCTTTGAAGTATAAGGGTAAGGTTGTCAAGGCATTTATCAAAAGAATCACCAAAAACACTAAAGTCATCCATAAATACCTCAATAATGTTCTCAACATAATCAGAGAAAATACTTACCATACACCTTTGGAAAGTGGCAGGGGCATTGCAAAGACCGAATGGCATGCGTCGATAGGCAAATGTACCGAATGGGCATGTGAATGTAGTTTTCTCTTGATCCTCAGGGGCAATGACAATCTGATTATATCCTGAATAGCCATCAAGAAAACAATAGTGAGAATGACCTGCTAACCTCTCCAGCATTTGATCAATGAATGGCAAAGGAAAGTGATCCTTGCGAGTTGCTAAATTGAGCTTCTGATAATCAATACAAACTCGCCAGCCGGTTTGGATACGAGTGGGAACTAGCTCATTATTGTCATTCTTAACCACCGTAACACCAAATTTCTTCGGAACAACTTGGACTGGACTCACCCACTTGCTGTCCGAAATTGGATAAATCACACCCACATCTAACAATTTCAGGATTTCTTTCTTGACAACTTCCATCATTGGAGGATTCAACCTCCGCTGTGCTTCTCGAGTGGGCTTGGATCCTTCTTCTAATAAGATACGGTGCATGCATATGGCTGGGCTAATACCTTTGATGTCAGCAATTGTCCACCCAATGGCTGTCTTGTGATCTCGAAGCACTCGAATGAGTTTCTCTCTCTGTAATGGTGTAAGGCCCTTGGCTATTATGACTGGCAAAGTATCCTTCTCACCCAAGAATACATACTTCAAATGTTCTGGAAGAGGCTTAAGCTCCAAGGTAGGGGCTTTCATCACAGAAGGAAGAATTTTCTCATTAGATAAAGGCAATTCAATGTACGAAACATCATACCTGTTTGTGGTGATAGCTATAGTCTCATCCAAGCTTGCCACAGCTTCCTCCACTTCTTTAGACACTTGTATCAACTTTCCTCGATTCTCTGAAATTTTCTGCCCCTATGTGCTCACTAATGGCTACTTCCAATCCATCCTTGCGAGTTAACTCAAGAAATTGTTGTGCCAAAGAATCAATACATCAATTGCAAAAACAGAATGCAAGTCAGTAGGGTATCTCATTGCCTCAAAAATATTGAAGCGAATCACCTCGCCATCAAATTCCATGGTAGAGTGCCATCATGAACATCAATCTTGGTTCGGGCAGTTTTCAAGAATGGCCTCCCCAAAAGAATCGGTGTTGGATTGGGAGATGTCTCATCCTCCATTTCCAGAACATAGAAGTCTGCTGGAAAAACCAATTGATTCACCTGCACAAGCACATCTTCCACAACTCCCTTGGGATATGCATTAGAACGATCAGCAAGTTGAATTACAATACCAGTTTCCGCAAGGGGTCCAAGATTCAAGGAAGAATAAATAGAATAGGGCATGACATTAATTGATGCTCCTAAATCTAACATAGCTCTTTCAAAATTGGTATTGCCAATGGTGCATGGAATGGTGAACGTACCTGGATCTTTGCATTTCGGAGGAATTTTTCTTTGCAATACAGCTGAAACATTTTCCCCCACACTTACCTTCTCATTTCCTTTCAACTTCCTCTTGTTGGTGCATAACTCTTTGAGAAATTTTGCATAACGAGGCACTTGCTTAATAGCATCCAGAAGTGGTATATTTACCTCGATCTTGCGAAAAGTTTCCAGGATTTCCTGTTCTTGTTCCTCCTTCTTTGATTTTACAAATCTGCTAGGAAAAGGTGGAGGAGTAACATATGAATGAATGGAAGTTTTAGGATTTACCTTAGAAGTGGATGTTTTGTTCATGGTAGAAGTGGTATCATCCCCTTCATCAATTTGTGATTTCTTTGGTGGAAACTCTAATTGCTTCCCACTTCTCAAAGTTACAGCACTAGCATTCTCTCTTGGATTGATCACCGGCTGAGATGGCAATTTTCCTGAGCTTTGACTATCAAATTTGCTCATGTTAGTGGCCAATTGTCCTATTTGGCTTTCCAGGTTTTGGATACTTGCCCTAGTTTCCTGCTGAAATTGCATTGTGTTAGTGGCAAGTGCTTTAACAATATCCTCGAGAGACGTACCTGAATTTTGTGGAGCTGGTTGCGGTGTTGGTTGTGTTACTGGTGGTGGTTGTGCTTGAAATGGTTGCTGCACCCTTGGTTGATTAAAACCTGGTGGCCGATTTTGTATAGCATTTGGAGCGATTGGTTGACGATTCCCATATCTCAAATTAGGGTGATCTCTCCATCCAGCATTGTAAGTATTGGAGAAAGGGTCATACCTTTGCCTTGGTTGTCCTGGAAATCCACCTATAGCATTGGCTTGTTCTGTATCTCTTTCTTGCAAAGTTGGACACATGTCGGTTGGATGGTCCATGGCAGAACATACTCCACATGCATAAGATTGCTGCATATGTCCTACAGCCATTTTTTTTTACAAGAGAGGTAAGTTCACAAAGTTGTTGTTCAATATTTGAAGTACTTACCTCATTTACTCTTTTTGGTAGTTGTGGCTCAAATTGACTGTTGAATTGTTGGGAGTTCGCTGCCATGTCACTAATCAAACGTCTTGCCACTTTCGGTGTTTTATTAACTAGTGCTCCACCACTAGCAGCATCAATGATACTCCTTTCTATGGGTAGGAGACCCTCATAGAAATATTGAATTAGGAGTCCATCACTAATTTGGTGGTTCGGACAGCTAGCACATAACCTTTTAAATCTCTCCCAATATTCATGAAGTGATTCTCCATTATGTTGTCGATTGCCACTAATATCTTTTCTAATATTTGTAACTTTCGAGGCTGGAAAGTATTTCTCCAAAAAGAGTTTACTCATCTCATTCCAAGTGGTAATGGTACCTGGCGGTAGGTAGTATAGCCAATCTTTTGCCGAATCTGCTAATGAGAATGGGAAAGCTCTCAATTTAATTTGCTCTTCAGAAACGCCGGGTGGCTTCATACTTGAGCATACCACATGAAATTCTTTAAGGTGTTTGTTCGGATCCTCTCCTGCAAAACCATGAAATGTAGGCAAGAGGTGAATTAGTCCAGATTTAAGCTCAAAATCTATCTCAAAATTGGTGCTTATGCATAGCGGTTGTTGGTCAATAATTGGAGCCGCTAACTCCTTAAGAGTCTGATCGTTTTCCATCGCCATTGCTTCCGATTCAGATTTGATTGAACTGCAAGAAGATGGGAGGGAAGTATGTCGTGCAAGGTCAAATTCTGGAGGTGGAGGTGAAATTGAACGATTTAGTCTTAAATTCGAGGATTGGAGAAACTCCTTAATTCTCTTAAGTCGCTGATTCGCTTCTCCCTCGGACATAAAAGCCTAAACACAAACAATCAGGAAATAACAATCAAGAATCAGTAGTAAAAACAGAATAACAAATTGATTAGAAATCAATCCCCGGCAACGGCGCCAAAAACTTGATGCGTTCGAAACTAGCAAGTATACTAGTCGCACAAGTAATAAAGTGATAAGTAAGATATCGTTCCCACGAGGATTGATTCTAATTGAATTTGTTATTTTACAGCCACAATTAACTAAACAGGGGGGATTTTGTTGAATGATTAACTAAATGAAATAAGAATGCAAATTAAGAATAACAAAACAGAAGTTAATTTGAATGGACGATCAATGAGAGAAATCTGGTTAAGGGATCCTTCTCTACCACAAGATATGGATTTGCGAATTAATTGTAGAATTGTCATCTAATTACAGCATTGAAGTTATCAACCGTAGATAATAACAAAGCTCTATTACCCCAATCTTTCCTTACTTTGTTGTTAAATAAAACAAGCTCTTTATTTAATCTCTATCCATTAAACAACCTAGAACAAACTCTCTGAGTTTAATTCAATGGATGCATTATGATAAGAAAGATAGGTTGATCTAAGCAATAAACACACAAGCTCGGATTATTTAACTTAGGTTGTATTCTCCAATTGTAATCTCTGATCACAATTTGCTACTAATGATTAGAAATTCAAGACAATTACGGATCAAGATTTCTAGTCTAGCAATAAATCACAACCAGATTATATTCAGTTGGCCACTCAAATACAATCAGCAAGCAATCATAAGCATTAAATATGGGAGAATACAAGCAACTTCAATTAGAGAAGTGGATAACAATTCCTTACACAATCAACTTACAAAAACCATATAAGGGGCTTTGAAATCACCCTCAACCAATTCAGATTCAGTTACACATGTTTAAGAACGTGGTAAATACAATACAACATGGAGACATTCCAGAAAATGAAAGGGAAGGGAAAAACTTAGCAAATTTGATGTAATTCTCTTTGGATTGTAGTTCTTCCTCTTTCCAAACTTCCTTTCTCCTTCAAGAACTCCAGGAGATGAAAGAATTCCAGAGCTACAGCCTCCCACACGTTCTCCCCTCTTCAAGTTATGAAAATAAAACCCTAAAATGTGTTTAAATACTCTGCTACAGCTGTCTCTTATACACATCTAGATGTGTATAAGAGACAGATTATACATGCTACAGTGACTTGTGGAATTATATTTCTATACATCTCACACTGTTTTGATTACAACTTTTGGTACAATGAATGGATTTATAAACCATAAATTTCTCCAGAAAATAGACTTCGAGAGCTTTCCAACGGTATATAATATGTCCTCGGGTTCATTGTCTATCAATACAATTAAATCCGAGAAGATGGTTGACTAGCAGAGGTGAAAATGAAGGGTTTTGCTCCATTTTTGTGCAAGTTGCTCCAAAACTCCTACAAACATCAAAATCACACAAAAACATAAAAATACCAAGGAATATAGCAAATAAACATGGACGAATTGATATGAAAATGATATATAAATAGACACTTATCATCGGTCAAAAACTTCCTTTTGTCTTGAGCATTCCAATGAGGTGGCATTTTTCCTATTGCAAGAAAATTTACAATGTGAGCAAACCAAGGTACAGCAGCAACGAAATATAAAAATTCATCAGAAAAAGAATCATTGATAGGTGAAGTTTCAATTAATGTCTCTGTCGTTAGTCTTGAAAGATGATCTGCAACGACATTTTCAGCTCCTTTCTTATCCTTTATTGTGATGTTGAATTCTTGGAGCAATAAGATCCACTCTATCAATCTAGGTTTTGCATCCTATTTAGACATTAAATATCTCACAGCTGCAATGTCAGTGTAAACAATTGTTGGAGAGCCAATTAAATAAGATCAGAATTTATCCAATGCAAATACTACTGCAAGTAGTTCTTTTTCAGTTGTTGTATAATTCATTTGTGCATCATTTAAAGTCCTACTTGCATAGTATATCACATAAGGCTTACCTTCTTTTCTCTGTCCGAAGATGGCACCAATAGCATAATCACTTGCATCACACATCAATTCAAAAAGCAAGGACCCATCGAGAGATTGCATAATTGGAGCAGTTGTTAAAAGTCCAATTAATGTATCAAAGGCATTTTGACATTCTTGAGTCCATTCAAAAGAAGTGTCTTTTATTAAGAGGTTACAAAGAGATTTAGATATAGTACTGAAATTTCTTATGAACCTCTTATAAAATTCAGCATGCGCTAAGAAGGAACGAACCTCTTTGACTGTTTTTGGTAGAGGCAAATGGGAAATTAATTCCACTTTTGTCCACTTCAATTCCCTTAGAAGGCATCACATGACCTAAAACTATTCCCAAAGTGATCATAGAATGACATTTTTCCCAATTCAAAATAAGACCTTTTTCTTCACACCTTTTAAAGACTTTTCAAGACAATTATCAAAAGAGTTTCCAAAGATAGTTAAATCATCCATGAAAACTTCTAAACAATGCTCAACCATGTCACTAAAAATGCTTAACATGCATCTTTGAAAAGTAGCTGGAGCATTACAAAGTCCAAAAGGCATCCTTCGAAATGCAAAAGTGTCGAAAGGGCACATGAATGTGGTCTTTTCTTGGTCTTCGAGTGCAATGGGAATTTAAGAATAGCCTGAGTATCCATCAAAAAAGCAGTAGTAGGGATACCCTGCTACTCTTTCAAGAATTTGGTAAAGGAAAGGTAAGGAAAAATGGTCTTTTCTGGTGACAGCATTTAATTTTCTATAATCAATGCACATCCTCTAACTAGATGAGACTCGAGTTGGCAATAATTCACCCTTTTCATTTTTAACTACCATAATGCCAGATTTCTTAGGTACTACTTGTGTAGGGCTTACCCACTTACTATCAGAAATAGGGTAGATAATTCCCACATCAAGTAGTTTGAGAACTTCAACCCTAATGACCTCTTTCATGTGGGGATTTAATCTCCTTTGAGGTTGTTGGGATGTTTTGGCATTTTCTTCTAAATGTATTCTATGTGTACAAATCAAAGGGTTAATGCCTTTTATGTCTTTTAAAGTCCATCCGATTGCATTTTTATGCCTTTTAAGTACGTGTATCAACTTACGTTGTTGCTCGCATGTGAGGGATGAAGAAATTACCACCGGATATGTTTGATTCTCCCCAAGACATGCGTATTTCAGTCCTTCAGGTAAGGGCTTCAGCTCTAACTTGGGAGCTTCCTCTTCCTTACTTTCATTCATTTACCTCAATTCTTTGAATCTTGGTTTTGAGCCTTTTTCTATCACCGGTGCACAATCCAATAAAGAACATATATCATAAAGATCAGACTCTCGTACCATACTTAATTCTAATGAATTGACTAAACAGGTTTCTAAAGGGTCAGAAGAACTTTCTTTTTGGATATGGTCTTCCACAATAGTTTCAATCATGTTGGCCTCCTCAATTTCATCTTCTTCTTCATGTGGTTGTTTGCACATATTAAAAACATTAAGTTTCAATGTCATGTTCCCAAATGATAGCTTCATGGCTCCATTCCGGCAATTAATCAAAGCATTAGTGGTAGCTGAAATGGACGTCCTAAAATAATAGGAATTGAATTGCATACTTCCACTGGTTGTGTGTCCAAGATGATAAAATCCACTGGATAAATGAATTTATCAACTTGAACTAACACATCTTCTATTACTCCTCTTGGTACTTTAATTGATCTATCAGCAAGCAAAAGAGTCACAGAGGTCGGTTTTAACTCACCTAGATTGAGTTTCTGAAAAACTGAGTATGGAAGCAAATTCACACTAGCACCAAGATCAAGTAAAGCTTGTTCAATTTTATGGTCTCCACTAACACATGAAATTGTAGGACAACCTGGATCCTTATATTTCACTGTATTATTGTTTTGAAGAATCGCACTTACTTGCTCGACTAGAAAGGCCTTCTTTTTAACACTCAATTTCTTTTTCACAGTGCATAAGTCTTTCAAAAATTTTGCATAAGAAGGTACCTGTTTGATCACATCTAACAAGGGAATGTTAACCTTCACCTGTTTGAAAATTTCAAAGATTTTAGAATTGTGAGTTGGCTTCTTTTGTGTGGTTAATGCTTGAGGAAATGGAGGCACCGATGAGGATTTGGTTTCTTCTTCGCTAGGTGTTGGTTTGACAACCTCTTCCTGCCCTTTAGAGATCGATTCTTCTTCTTTCTCACAAGGGTTAGGAATATGTTTTTCAACAACCTTACCATAGCGAAAGGTCATGACTGATTTGGCTTGGTCAAAATAATGATTACTTGAACTCCCTGCATTTGAGTTAGATTGATCTTTGGGGTTTTGCAATGTTTAAGAAGGAAATTTTCCATTCTCTTGGATGCTAAATGTAGATGCAAATTTTGCATGAGTGTCTGACAAATTTGCTAATGTTTGAGTAGTTTGACTATTGAAAGTCTCTTGTTTTATAATGAATGAATGCCATATTTCTTCAAGGTCATTCCTAGGAGGAGGAGCATATGCATGATCATGAGAATTTTAAAAATTTTGTCGTGTTTGAAAAGGGACTTGGGAAGATTGTACATGATTGTCATTTTTCCAACTAAAATTTCGATGATTTCTCCAACTGGGATTGTAGGTTTGTGAATATGGATTGTGATTTGGCCTTTTGTAAGTGTTCAAGGCATTGGCTTCTTCATGTAGACATTCCCTAAAGGCAGGGAAAGTTGGGCAATTATCAGTAGAATGGTCATTATCATTACAAATGCGACAGACAATTTCTTGAATAGAATTCAATTGACCACTCTTTTTCATTTCTAAAGCCTCGACTTTTCTAGTTAGGGATGCATATTTGGCTTGAGGTCATGGTCGTCCCTAAGGTTGTGAATGCCTCTATTGGATGTCGAGGTTGGGGCCTTGCTTGGTACCTCATAGGTGCTAGCAGTGTCCCAATTTTGTGCCTTGTCGGCCAAGGAATCTAGGTAGTCAATTGCTTCCTCAAGGTCTTTAACTCCAAATTCTCCATTACGCATTAACTCTACTAGTTGCCTATCTTGAGGTGTTAGCCCTTCATAGAAGTGTGCAACTATTCTCCAAGTTTCAAAACCATGGTAAGGACAGGCGTTAAGTAGTTCGTTATACCTATCCCAACATTGGTAAATGGTTTTCCCTTGTTTTTGAGTGAAATTGAAAATTTGTCTTTTAAGAGAATTTGTTCTATGGGTAGGAAAAATTTTTTTCAAAAATTGTTGTTTCATCTCATCCCATGAACTGATGGAATTTGACCTCAAATTTTGTAGCCATATTCTAGCTTTATCTTTTAAAGAAAAAGAAAAAAGTTTTAATCTAATGGTGTTTATGCTACAATTTGGGTCACTTTAAGAGTTACACACCTCTTCAAAGATTTTTAAGTGCGAATATGGGTTCTCCATATCAAGGCCATGAAAGGTGGGTAGAAGTCAAACAAAACTTGGTTTGAAATTGAAATGGATTGAATCTGAAGGAGAAACTACACAAGATGGTGCACTAGTCCTTACCGAATTCATGTAATCTCTGAGGGTTCTTGGTTGGTTTTGATCATTTTGTTGGGAACAGTTGTCCCTTTCATCTGTGAACCTTTCCACTAGATTGTCGGCCATGTTCTCTAGGGAAGATGATGTTTTTCTAACAAGTCTACCACTAGATGTTCGTGACCAAATTTTCATGCAAGAAAGAGAAAAGAAAAGAGAAGAAAAGATGAATACACGACAAAGTAAAAAATTAAGATCTAAAATGAGAAAAGAGAATACTTACAATTTTGCACACCAATTTTTATCTTCCCCGGCAACGATGCCAAAAACTTGACACATTCAAAAATAGGATTGTCTCCCAAGTATAGGAGTGTCGAAGTAATAAACCTGGTGAGATCGGGGTTGATCCACGAGGAAGGAGATTTTAGCGCTACAAACTATAAAATAAGCGAATATGATATAGATGATTCAAAGAGATGGCAAGATAATATCAACAAATATAAGTAAAGAACAAGTTCATGAATAAATGAGAATAATTAAAATACAAGAGAAATTAACACAATAATAATGCAAGGTAAGGTTAGGGGATTCACCTTTGATATATCAAATAAGGATAAGTAACCCATTTAGTTATATGAATTATATTTGTTTCGTTACCAATATTTATACCACTTGTTGTAAATATGTTTAAGCATCCAATGTGCCATCACCATACGTCTACAACAAATCAAGGTTCCTAACTAGACTTGTGTCGGTAAGGAAGAACCATACGACATCTAGAAAGGATCCAAGTATTTAATGTTCTAAGGATTGTCGACAATGGATCAAGACCTCCACTTTACGAGTGATGTCAAGATTGATTAAGAAAATAAATATAAACCATATAAAATAAACAACACAAGATTATGATTATTAAGCACATGTCAACGGTTAGAAAATCTTTATTCTCATATCAAGGGTTTCACCCTTTCACCTTAGCAAGAGAGAATTTAGCAAGATATTATAAAAGAAAGAAAACAAATTGTAAGAAAAAGGAAATTCATTAATAACATTAAAACACAAGAGAGAAAAACACAATACAAGATCCCAACCAAGGCCAAGATGCCCTCATGGGTCACAAGGCACCTCTATTTATAGATATATTCAGGGGCAAACTTGTCGAATTATAAAAGAATAATTGTCAAATATTAGGTGAACCAACTTTGACAATTGGAATCATTAGGTGAACCAACTTTGACCACTGATTTTGACATTGAATTATTAAGAATTTTGATCATATGTCTTCATGAAAGTTGTAGATATTTCTCTCCGCTTTCTAGGACATCTTGATTCATACAATTTGGATTTGTATTTTGAGAGATATGGTCAAAATACTGAGGCATGATCAGGCTGGACTGAAATTACAAATGGGTTCACTTTAAGACCATTTTCAGTCCACTAAGAGCCCGAATTTGATGATGCTTGTCAAATGCATTCTTGTAGATAATTTAATCAGCTTTTCAAAACATTAAGATTTACATCATTCTGATCTATAAATAGAAAATTATGCCTATTTTACCAAACCTGTAACAAAACCAAAATTAAGAGAAAGTTAATTCCAAAGATGCAAAGACTACAATTATGCTTAGGTTGAGGAATTTAATGACACTATTAATACATTATGATGGACTAAACTCTTATTAAGTATATATATTTAAGTGTTCATCAATCATAAATTTTCAGCTCCTAAAAGTCCTAAACAGAATGGCATTGTGGAAAGGAAAAATAGAACTCTTCAAGAGATGGCTAGAGTAATGCTCATTAGCAAAAAGTTGACCAAGAGGCTATGGCTGAAGCAATAAGCACGGCTTGTTATATTTCAAATAGAGTTTTTCTTAGACCTAGCACTAATCAGACACTTATGAAATTTTGCAAGGAAGAAAACCTAATTTGAAATATTTTCATATCTTTGGTTGCAGGTGTTGCATCTTAATCAACAAAGAACTACCAGGAAAATTAGATTCAAGAAGTGATGAAGGAGTCTTCGTGGGACATGCTCAAAATAGCAAAGCATTTTGAGTTTAGAATCGGAGAACTAAGGCAATCATGGAATCTGCAAACGTAGTATTTGATGACCTTGATGATAATGCAAAGTACTCACAAGAGGAAAGAATAACCAGCTTCACAGAAGAGGCAGAAAAATCAGATTCAAACAGCAACAAAAAGGAAGATGCTATTATGAAGGAGGAAACAGCTGCTGTTACACCTAATGTAACAGTAACATCTAACAACTCAGATTTGAACAGAAGTTTAAACCGGAATGATGAAGATAGAAAAGATCCACCCACAGGGATACAGAAGGCACATCCAACAAGCTCTGTCATTGGAACACCAAATGGCATGATGAAGACTAGGAGCAAGGTAAGAAATCAGGTAAGGTTTGCATGTTATGTTTCTTTAGTTGAACCAAAAAATGTGAAAGAAGAATTAAAAGAAGATGTTTGGATACAAGCCATGCAAGATGAACTTAATCAGTTTAAAAGGAATGAAGTATGAGAATTAGTTCCTAGGCTAGAAAATGCAAATGTCATTGGAACTAAATAGATATTCAAAAATAAAACTGATGAAAGTGGACAAGTAGTAAGAAACAAGGCTAGGCTAGTTACACAAGGTTACACACAAGCAGAAGGCATAGACTTTGATGAAACCTTTGCACCAGTAGCTAGACTTGAGTCAATCAGATTACTACTTGTAATTGCCTGTTTGCTTGATTTTAAGTTGTATCAAATGGATGTTAAAACTGCATTTTTAAATGACTATCTCAATGAAGAAGTCTTTGTTGAACAGCGTAAAGGATTTGAAGATCCTAAACATCCTGATTTTGTGTACAGATTATACAAAGCCTTGTATGGTTTGAAACAAGCTCCTAGAGCTTGGTATGAAAGGTTGACAATTTTTTGATTAACAAGGTTATAAAAGAGGCAGCAATGATAAGACTTTGTTTATCAAACATGTATCTAACTATTTTATTGTTGCTCAAATATATGTTGATGACATTGTTTTCGGATCAACTAACAAAAGTAAAATTAATGAGTTTGTTAAGTTGATGCAGGAAGAGTTTATGGTAAGCATGGTAGGAGAATTAAATTTCTTTCTTGGATTGCAGGTTAAGCAAAATAATGATGGGATATTCATATCTCAATCAAAATATGCCAAGAATCTTGTAAAGAAGTTTGGGCTTGAAAATGCAAAACCAATGAAAACTCCTATCAGTACTAATCTAAAACTTTCGGAGGATAATGCAGGAAAAGATGTTGATGCAAGCTTGTACAGAAGCATTATTGGCAGCCTACTATACCTCACAGCAAGCAGACCAGATTTAAGCTTTAGTGTAGGACTTTGTGCAAGGTTTCAAGCAAATCCCAAATAATCACATCTTGCAACAGCCAAGAGAATCATCAGGTATGTTCATGGAACATGTGATTATGGAATATGGTTTTCTAAAGATACAAATGATTGTCTTGTAGGGTTTAGTGATGCAGATTGGACAGAAAATGCATATGACAGAAAAAGTACTTCAGGAGGTTGTTTTTATCTTGGTACCAACTTGGTTTCATGGCACAGCAAGAAGCAGAATTCAGTTTCCTTATCTATAGCTGAAGCTGAATACATAGCAGCAGGGAGTTGTTGTACGCAACTATTATGGATGAAGCAAATGTTGAGTGATTATGGTATTGAACAAAAGCCTATAACTGTGTTTTGTGATAATACTAGTGCTATAAATATTTCTAAAAATCCTGTTCAGCATTCTAGAACAAAACACATTGATATTAGATACCATTTTATAAAAGAACTAGTAGAATCTAAGGTGATACACATTGAGCACATCTCCACTGATAAACAATTGGCTGACTTGTTCACTAAGGCATTGGACACAACAAGGTTCGAAAATCTAAGAAAAGCCTTAGGTATTTGTCAATTATATGAGTGAACACAGTATTTTGTTATGTTATTCATATCTGTAATATCATAAGTTTCCTTCTAATTAAGCATGTTTGAGCTATGATATAAAATTTGTGTGAATAACAAATACTGATTTAAAATAAAAAATACAGAGAGGGCTACCAATATATGATGTGTGAAAGTCATCATTGAAAGTAACCTCAAGGTATCTAGGAAATATGTTGAGGTCACCCACTCATGAAAAAGGCTACCTCTATATTGTGTGAAAGCTACTATATTAATCTAGGAAAGTTTTCATTGAAATCAACTTTTGTGTATGTAAGAAGCATGCTTAAGTTGTTCATTCAATTGAATCACAATAGCTTTCATGTGAAAATTACTCAGCTCTAAAAATGTGCTTTCTTGATACATATGATAATTCAGATATTACTATTATGCTATTATTAACTGTGTTCTGTTACGTTTTTCATAACAATGCCCTATGTGTCCTAAATATAAGTCACTTGTGTGTCCATGTCTCAAAAATTGCCATGTCAGCATCGTTGAATTAAGGGGGAGAAGTCTCAGTGGCGGGAATCCTAATTCTATTAGTATTCCTTATTTGAATTTAAATCAAATTTGAATTGATGTGTTTAAAGGCAGTTATTAAACGGTTTTGGAAAGGGAAATTATTAATAAATTTTTGTTGAAAAACAAAAATTCCTTAAAATTCGGCCTAGTATATATATCGAATAGTTTTTGGGCTTCTCTTGTTCATACCATCCCTTACCTACAGTTGCTTCCTTGTCTTGCGTCTTGGTTCTCTATTCCTGTTCTGGAAATCTTCTATAGATCAGAAACCCTAGCTATGGCGACCTCATCAAACTCAACAGCTAGTGCTTCTTCTTCCTCCAGCCATTCTAGTTACAACAGTAATGACAGCATTCCGTCATCTCTTGCGCAACACAAACATGCAAATATTGCTGTCGATCCTGCCATCAGTGAGGATGAACAAATACCAGTGAAGAAGATTAAGGACAAGGTCAAACCAAAATACAACAAATTTCTCACCACTGCTGTCAAACAGAAGTTTGTCAATATTACTTCATAGAGAAAGCTACATTTGGAAAGGCCAGTGAAACTCTCGGACTTCAACACTTATGGTCTCAGTGAGATGATTGAGTCCATATACTGGACTCGAACGGTATCAAACTTTCTCCCTCCTGTAAAAACTTTGATTCAGGAATTTTATGCTAATATTTTGAGTGCCATTGACGATTCTAAGAGTTTTCATTATCACAACGTTCACTGTCGGGGGAAGTTTGCGAAATTCTCTCCCAATGTCATAAACTCTTTTCTGGATATTCCAATAGGCAGTATCCATTCTGTAGATGAAGAATATAACATGACAGAAATAATTAAGGAAGTGACTGGTCGAACAGACATTGAATGAAAACCCAGAGATGGTATTGACCAGAAGTACCTTAGGAAGAAATACAGAGTGTTACATAAGATAGCACAGTTTAATTGGCTTCCTTCTTCCCATCAAAATCAGATTCGGGAAGACAGAGTGAAACTTCTATTTTGCTTAGGAACCAATCGGCCAATAAACTTTGGATTGTTAGCCTATAGAATAATTGTTCAAATTGGATCCTATCACTCCGATTACTATTTTCTTTTGCTACCTTGTTTGATTCAAGGAATTCTTGCTCAGAACAATATTCATGTGAGCTCTAATGAACAGACAGAAATTCTGTCTAAGTCCATCACCAAAGGATTCCTTCAAAGATTGCAAGACCAATCTAACTTACCTGCACCTGAACCAAAACCAAAAAGAGTGAGGAAAAACCAATTGAAAATTGTTGAAGAAAAGCTTGAATTGATCAACTCTACTTTGACAGATATTGTGCAAGATCTAAGATCATTAAACTCAAGCAATCTGTTTTGGAAGCTCAGTTTATAGGACACTCTCGATCCACAGCACCACATTCCATGGAACCTAAACCTGTGGTTCCTGAAAAACCAAATGAGGAAATACCTGAGGCAGATGAACCATTACCTAAGGAAGCGGCCCAAATGCCATCCAGTAATGCTGCACAACCTACTGTTATCACAAACAGAACAGCAGTTCAGAAGCCAAAAGAAAAATCAATCGAGGTTTCTGTCAAGGGATATAGCAAGAAGGGAAAGAAGAAACTTAAAGTGGTGAAGAAATCATCTGACCAGAAGAAGAACCAGAAACTGGAATCATCAGCTCCCACCTTGCAAGATGAATCTGAGTCCGATGAACCAAAACAAGTAGACCTCGGAATGAAACAGCCCTTACCACTTGCTGAGACAGAATCTCAGGACATCCCGCTTTCTACAACAGTTGAAACAGAATCTCATCCATCACCACCTCAATCACCAACTCTTCCAGCAGTTGAGTCACTGGTTCCCTCTGCACAATAGCCTGTCAAGGCCACTGAAACTAGTGTAGAAAGAATAGAGAGGGAGATATGCAGAGTTGCAGCGGAAGTCACTGCAACTTCCTCTGATACTACTGAAGCTCTACCAAAACCAGTCCCTTCTGAACAGCCAGCACCAGTTGAAACTCCATCAGAACCTGTTCCTTCTGATCAGCCTACCTCCACTCCTAGGCGTCGATTTAAAACTGTTGCTCACAAATCCATCAAGCGTCCTAGTAGTTCCACCTCTCTACCAGTTAGAAAGTCTCCCAGGCTTCATTAGATTTTGGCCACTTGTGCTGAAATCAAGGGGGAGATAAAGGTTGGAGTAAGGGCTGAATTGGCTGTATTTTATTTTACTTTGATCGTTGCTGAACTATTTTATTTTTTCGTTCTTTCTGTAATCTCGTTAATCATGTTTCTCTCTGCTTACTATTTTTGTGTTGTTACTTGTTTCTCAAAAGCATAACTAAGGGGGATAAAGAACTATATTTCTGGTGCTATGTGTGCATTCGAACTGTTTGCTGCTTTGTGTTAAGTGTTATTAATCTACACAATTAATTTGATGAATGTTTTACTTTGTTCTGTAGATGAGTTTGATTGCAGTAGTGTTTGACAAAAGTTCTCATTTGTTCTGTAGATGAGTGTGATTGCATTAGTGTTTGTCAAAACTTCACTTTAGTGCATTGACAAGTTATATATCTCATGACAGTGTTCTCTTATGCGATTGATAACAGCATACTGATTATTTCTTTGCACGTGATATTTGTCTGTTTTATATTTCATGATAACTTCTAATTATATCTAATTTATCATGTGTTTTTCTCAGAAATAGTTTAGTGTTTTCATCACAAGTTGCCAAAAAGGGGGAGATTGTTGGTGTTAAAATGATACTTGCATGTGCCATGCACATGTTGCGTTTTTGTTTAACTTGTGATAAAAGTTAGAATAGTATTTTTATTCCTATTTCACTGTTTCTAAATAATCATTATAGGAAGTATTTGATTCACAATAAATATCTCCTTAGATTAGGATAATATTTCTTGCATCCTAATCAAAATAGGAGGATATTTAATTGTGTCCAAATTCCTTTAGGAGTCTATCTATAACACTTCCTATTTCATTTTATCCTAATCTTAATGTGATTTTGATTGAGATATTTACAGGATTTTTAGGAAGATTTCGACCAGACCTCTCAATATATGTATCGTGTTATGACATAGTCAGCGTGGAGATAGTTTTGCGCATTGGAGACTTGATTGTGTTTTTTGAGAGTATACGTCACGGCATTCCATGAATTGAAAGAGGTTCTTCTATACAGATTGGAGTGTCTTTATTACTTTGATTCGTTGCGTCTTTGATTCATGTATGAGAGTTAAAAATCATACATGAGTTGTTGATTAAGTCTGAGTGAGTTAGTAGACACTTGGGATAACTTGAGGGTTGAGTGTTTATGTAATTCTGTTTTAGACATCGGGTGTTATGTATAACTTAACAATGTGTTGTTAAGTTATTGCGACTGAGAGTGGGCAGTGTCACTAGAGTTTAGGATCTTTGCGAAGATTTTCTTTGTCAAAGATTAGGTCAATGTGTGAGAGTGAGTCAGCACTGTAAAAGGTCCTAAAGATTGTACAAATAAGAACTTAATGAATTACAGCTCTATAACTGTCTGTGGACGTAGGTTTTTATAACCGAATCACGTAAAAATCCTCCTGTGCCAATTTACATTACAATTTACTATGTTGTTATTTATGACTGCATACTTCCAGAACTCTCAGCCATGGCAGTTGGTATCAGAGCCAAGGTTTGCTAAGCCAAGTTCTTGTGTGATCAAGAGCATGAAGGGTAAGAGGTATGGCATCAGAGGTGACTGTGACTAAGGAGTCACATGGGCGTGAAACCGCCCCCATCACCAATAAGAAACCCCGTGGCCAAGAGAAATCTTGTGATGTGATAAGCGTTTTAGAGACTTGGTTAGTGAAGGTGGAGCTAGCCATGGCCGATACGCGGGAAAGGCTAGACAGGCTAGAACAAGGCTTGGAGCAAGGCATGGATGGGCTCAATGGCAAAGTGGAAAGCCAAGGTAATGAGCTCAAGGAATTCATGCAAAGTTTCGAGGTCGCCACCGTAGCACTATGTCAAAAGGTACATGCCTTTCGAGCAAGAGTGTTAGAGGTCTTGGCTAAAATAGAAACTCAGATGGATGAGTTGAGTAAGGGGATGGAAGACACAAAGGTTGAGGTGGCCTTGTGCAAAAGGTCAATGGCTAGTGGTGCTGTGGTAATGCCACCTCGCTATTTCGAAGGTTGAAGCCCCTAAGCCCAAGGAATACTCGGGCAAGAGGGATTCCAAGGAGTTGGACAACTTCCTATGGCATATGGAGTGCTACTTTGATGCATTGAACTTGCTCGATGAGAAAAGTATGGTGAACACTGCTACGCTTTACCTTGCTGATCTCGTGATAAGTTGGTGGTGTCGCAAGTATGCGGAAGTGTGAGCTAGAACGTGTGTCATTAACACATGGGATGACTTGAAGAAGGAGTTAAAGCACCAATTCCATCCGCAGAATGTGGTGTATGATGCTTGAAAGAGGATGAAGGAATTGAGGCACACCCACTCAATTGTGGAGTACGTCGAAGCATTCTCTGCGCTCATGCTGCAGATTAACGACATGAGAAAGATGGATCTCCTTTTTAATTTCATGGATGACCACCAATCGTGGGCTTCTCTAGAATTGCAGCGGCATGGCGTGAAAGATATCTTATCTGCACTAACCATTACAGAAACCTTGACAGAGTACCGACGAGCGGAGTCCTCCAAGCACTTCAAGACCCATCTTGGCAAAGGTGAGGGAGCAAAGAGCTCCTAACCTTCGTAGAAAGAGGCGAAAAGTAAACCACCAAAGGGTAAGGAGTGGAAGAAGAAGCCAAAGAAGGAGACCCAACCGAGGATGAATTGCTTCTTATGTGATGGTCTGCATTGGGCAAGGCAACTGTCCAAAGCGAAAGTCGCTCAATGCCATACTTGAAGAGCGGGAGACCCAAGAACAAGCGTAGATAGGTGGCCTCCAAATCCTCAATCCCTTGAATGCCAATCCCACTCCAGCCAAACCATAGGATCGATCCCTCATGTATGTTGAAGCGAGCATCAATGGGAAGAAAGCACTTACGTTGGTGGATATGGGCGCTTCCAACAACTTCATTAAGAAAGAAGAGGCGGAAAGGCTAGGCCTCAAGGTAGACAAGGAGCACAGATGGTTGAAGACAATAAACTCCGAGGCAAAGCCGCTTCTAGGAGTAGCGCGCCAAGTGGAAACACATCTAAGCACTTGGAACGGTAAGATAAACTTTTTTGTTATCCCCTTGAATGATTTCAATGTTGGTTTAGGGATAGAGTTTCTTCGCCAATGCAATATAGTGCCATTTCCTAGGCTCAACACCGTATGCATTCTTGAGGGAGGACCGTGCATGGTACCTACCATGGCAAACCTATCATCCCATCCCAAACTCCTCTCCCCCATGCAACTTTGTAAGGGTATGAAACATTGGGAGAAAACTTACTTGGCATCAATACGGGAGATAGATGAAGAGGTGGACACTTTAGGGGAGGGCATTCCACAAGAGGTTACGAAGGTCCTTGAAGAGTTTAAGGACATGATGCCTCTGGAGTTACCTAAGAGACTTCCACCTAGGAGGGAGGTGGATCATCAGATTGATCTTGAACCAGGGGTGCAACCACCCACCAGACACCCTACCAAATGTCGCCACCCGAGTTAAAGGAGCTACGGTGACAACTAAAGGAGTTATTGAACGCCAGGGACATTAGACTGTCCAAAGCACCATATGGAGCACCGGTGTTGTTTCAACGAAAGCACGATGGATCGCTTTGATTATGCATCGATGATCAAGCACTCGATAAGGTAACAATAAAACAAAACCCCATTCCTTTGATTACGGATTTATTTGATCAATTTGTGCACACTAGATACTTTTCGAAGTTAGACTTGAGGTTCGGATATTATCAAGTGCGGATTACGGAAGGCGATGAGCCAAAGACTACATGTGTAACATGCTATGGCGTATACGAGTTTCTCATTATGCCCTTTAGCCTCACCAACACGCTAGAAACATTTTGCATGCTCATGAATCAAATCTTCCATCCATACTTAGATCGATTCGTGGTAGTGTACTTGGATGATATAGTTGTATATAGCTGCACCCTTGAAGAACATGTGCAACACCTCCAGATAGTTTTTCAATTATTGCATGAAAATGAACTATATGTCAAGAGGGAGAAGTACTCATTCGCCAAATGCGAGGTGGACTTCATTGGTCATAGAATACGAGATGGCAAACTTATCATGGACCAAGGAAAAGTGCGTGCCATCGTAGAATGGGAGCTGCCCGCGAAGGTTTTTGAGTTGAGATCTTTCCTTGGATTGGTGAATTACTATAGGCTGGTCATACAAGGGTATTCAGCAAAAATGTCTCCGCTCACTGACTTATTGAAGAAGAATCAAAGTTGGGAGTGGATGGATGAATGCCAACAAGCATTCGAAGCACTAAAGGATGTGTTGATGAAAGAACCTGTCTTTGTGCTTCCAGATTACAATGTGCTATTTGAGGTATATACGGATGCCTCTGACTTTGCCATTGGTGGTGTGTTGATGCAAAATGGGCATCCAATTGCTTTTGAGAGTCGAAAGCTAAATAAAATGGAGCAGCGCTACACGGTGCAAGAGAAAGAAATGACCGCCATCATCCACTGCTTGCGCACTTGGAGACATTATTTCCTGGGATCCAAGTTTGTGATAAAAACGGATGCTACAAGTTACTTCCAAAGCCAAAAGAAACTAAGTCCGAAACAAGCAAGGTGGCAAGACTTCTTGATAGAATTTGACTACATCTTAGAGTACAAGCCAGGACGAGCCAAAGTCGTGGCAGATGCGCCTAGTAGGAAGGCTGAGTTAGCTGCTCTAAGCAAGGTCTAAGAAGAGATTCTTGGCCTCATCAAGAAAGGTATGTCCCATGACCCTTTGGCACAACAATTAATTTCCTTAGCATGTGAAGGGAAGACCAAAAGGTTTTGGGAGGAAGGTGGCATTCTCTACACCAAGGGACGAAGAATCTATGTTCCTAGATGGGGAAACTTGAGGAGAAACCTCACCAAGGAATGCCACGACATGCGATGGGCTGGTCACCCAGGGCAAAGCTATACACGGGCATTACTTGAGGCGATGTACTATTAGCCTCAAATGCGGGATGACATCGAGCAGTTTGTGAAGACTTGCCTTGTTTGCTAACAAGACAAGATCGAGAACCAAAATCCCACAAGATTGTTGGAGCCCTTACCTACGCCCACACGACCATAGGAAAGTCTTACCATGGATTTCATCGTTGGACTTCCTAAATCTGAAGGTTGTGGCACGATCATCGTGATGGTGGATCGATTTTCCAAATAAGCAACCTTCATCCCAGCTCGTAAGGATTGCATTGTTGAAGAAACTGCCAAGCTATTCTTCCAAAATGTTGTGAAGTATTGGGGGTTGCTAAAGACGATCGTAAGTGACCGAGATCCACGGTTCACTGGGAGGTTTTCGACCAAATTATTGAAACTCATGGGATCCACACTCCACTTCTCTATGAGTTTTTACCCACAAACGGATGGGCAAACTGAGAGAGTGAACACGCTATTGGAGCTATACTTGCAACACTTCATGAGCGCTAACCAAGAGAATTGGGCCAAGTTACTAGATGTGGCACAGTTTTCATATAATCGACAGAGGAGTAAGTCTACCAACCGAAGTCCATTCGAGTTGGCGATGGATCAGCAACCTCTCACACCACATAAACTTGAGGCACACTACACAGGAAGAAGTCCTTCCACCTTCAAGGTTGCTAAGAGTTGGCATGAGCAAGCAGATATTGCAAAAGCTTACTTGGACAAGGCAACCAAGAAGATGAAGAAGTGGGTGGGCACTAAGCGGTGATGTGTGGAGTACAATGTTGGTGACTTGGTGTTCATCAAGATACTCCCCCAACAACACAAATGGACACGGTCAGTACACAAGGGCCTTGTGTAGAGATACAAGGGCCATTCCCAATCATAAAGAAGGTAAGTCCTGTAGCCTACAAGGTCGAGTTACCTTCAAGACTTAGGCTCCATCCTGTCTTTCATGTGAGTTGCTTAAAACCATATAATGAAGACAAGGGAGATGCTTCAAGAAGCAAGCCTAATAGGATACCTATTGGCACCACCGTCTCCTACGACAAAGAGGTTGATCATATCATGGCTGAAAGAGTGCTACGACGACAAGGCTATCCTCTAAATCGCGAGTATTTGGTGAGATGGAGGGGACTTCCTAATACGGAGGTAAGTTGGGAACCAGAGGAGTCCTTGTGGCAATTCGAAGATAAGATACGTGAGTTCCGAGAAGACGTGACGAGGGCATCGCGAGCTTAGGTGGGGAAAGATGTCACGCCCTGCACGCATGCACTCGAAAATTACTCGGATGACCCTCAAGGAGTTAGAATTTGGGGTAAGTGATATAATATTTTGAGATTCTTATAACGAGAGGAATTTAATAGCGCATAAATTGGGCGTGGCATTCCGGAAGTTTATGGAAGGTTTTGAGACGTTCCGGAATGTTCAGACACTTCCAAAATACCCCGAAAGGCTTCGGAAGCATGCGGAAGACATGAGGAGGCCCTAAAAGACTCTGAAAGGTTCCAGATGGTGATGGAAGAGAGCGGAAGACTACGGAAGCTTCTAGAAGATCACGGAGCTCTCTAGTGTCTAGGGTTCTCTAGATATATCTTGAGTCTAGTAGATATTTCTAGGCTACAAGATAAGCTTGTAAATATCCTAGGATCCTTCTAGAGAACAAATAGGTTGTAGACAAGTGGTGTATTGATAGCCACACGTTAAGGAGGTGCTCCTCTATAAATAAGGGTGAGTATTCATTTGTAGATAAATGTTCTCTCCTTGAGAGCTTGTCCAACACACTTCCTTGTAGCACCTCTCTTGTACAATTGCTTTATAAAGTAATAACAATTGTACATTCCTTAACTTTCTCTTGCTTCCCTTGATCTTGCTTGGCATTTTCAAGTGTTCAAAGGCTTACTTAGGTGCAAGTTCGATTCATTGAGCGCCTAAGGCTGCACGGTCTAAGCGGTGAAACATTAAGGTCGTGACAGACTGCACCTCCATTTGTGTGTCTCAGAGATAAGCTGTTCAAGAACAAGTGTTTTTAACTACTTTTCTTCTGCGTATTATTACTGACTAATTAGACCAAGAAAACAACAAAGAGTGTATTATTGAGAAGAGTAGGTTGCTATAATGAAATTACATTTACTACAATCAAGTTAAACTTTTTATTTTTAATACAGATCTTATTTTAATTATTTTGTGAATGCACTCTCTCCAAGTTAATTTGTGATTTTCTAACTACCTGCGCCAAGGTACTTGCATATTTTTCACTTAACAATTGTCTTTGGAGTGGCTATGAAAGACTACCATCTGCTTAGTGAATAAGTTTCTAGAAGATGTCAAACCACAAAAACAAAAAACCTTATTGAATCAGCCCAAACATGTAAATGGGATGAAGCTCAATCCATAAAACTACCGTCGGGGTGGGCATAATTCCCCGACCCGACCCGAATCGGGTGTGATCGGGTAAGGGAGAAAAAATAACCAAAATCGGTTACAAATTTGAAGTACCTGATATTACCCGACTCGAATTCGACACTTACATGTCGAGTCGTGTCGGATTCACAACCGACACTCGATATCAGTCTATTTTGGAAGACATCAAGTGTCGGATGACTTAATGTCTTCCAAAATAAACTCATATCGAGGGTCGGTTGTGAATCCGACACTCGACATGAAAGTGTCGAGTGTCGGATGATGCATCCGACACTTGATGTCTTCCAAAATAGACTGATATCGAGTGTCAGTTATGAATCTGACACGACTCGACATTTAAGTGTCGAGTGTCGGATGTATCATCCAACACTCGATGTCATCCAAAATAGACTGATATCGAGTGTTGGTTGTGAATCCGACACGACTCGACATGTAAGTGTTAAGTGTCGAATGACCCGACCCAACCCGACCCCATCGGTACCCATCGGGTAGTTCAAAAAAAAAACCGAACTCGGGTTTTATTTCTCAAACCCAATGAATAATCGGGTATAGTCGCTTATCGCCAAACCCGACCCGACCCGACCCGACCCGTGCCCACCCCTAACCGTCAAATTCTATAATACTATGCTTTAAGGTTAGTAATGAACACTAGTCACATAAATGTTCCGATGGAGAAGCTAAAGAAAATAAAAGCTGAACAAAAATTTGAATTGCTATCGATTGATAGAATATGATTAAATGACAAACTAGAGTAAAATATACGCTTTTATAGACTAAAAATCCTAATTGGACTCAAAGTAAT
The DNA here is from genome assembly GCA_013180625.2 of Boswellia sacra. NCBI lineage: Eukaryota > Viridiplantae > Streptophyta > Magnoliopsida > Sapindales > Burseraceae > Boswellia > Boswellia sacra. The sequence continues at coordinate 27,126 of SNVD02011624.1, forward strand.
CCAAAATACGAATATTTAATACAAATTGGAAACCAATTAAAACACTTAAATATAATTCCAAAATAGATAGAACTCAAAAAAAGAAAAAAAATAGCAAACTTCCTAAACATAAAAAAGACTCAAATAAACTAAGGGGTTGAACTGTTTTTTTTTTTTTTTTTTGTGTTGTTCTATTCATCTCTGATTTTCTACCTCTTCAGCCCCCACTTCTACATACACCAAATAAAAAATATTAAACCCCTATGTCTTTCTCATTAGATCTCATTTAATTTCCTAAATATCCTTTCAGTATATAACTAACTTTTTCAATGCATCCACTTTTATTGTGCGGCTTCTCCATATTATATCAGAGCGTTCACGATCTATCCTCTTCTCACTATTTAAATTTAGTTATCTTTCTATCCTTCTAATTTAGTTAAATTGTTTCTTTAATCTTAATATGTTGATGTTCCATCTTCCATTATTCTTTAAGCAATTACATGTATATTTCTAATTTCTCTCAATTTTAATTAAAACACTTTTAACATCTCTGTTTGGTCAATTAGTCCACTAAGAAGACCACCAGATTCTTCTGTAGTGATCGCTGAATCGAGGGACACCCAAGAAAGGCTCTTACAAATGACTTTAAGTATGCATTCTGAGTCCATAGTTTCATCAATGATAACCGAATCATCTAATTGGTTATTAGCTAGTCTTTCATCAATTAAATCAACGTTCTTAACAACAAGATAATCCTAAATCTTTGGAAACAACTTCTCATACCATTCATAACTCCAGCATTCTTCACGAGAATCCACAAAGCAGTGATACAATCTCACTTCAAATGCGCAACTCTACCCCACTTGGTATTAAAGTGTTTTACACCCTGTACAAGAAATGCCAAGTGTTTAGAAGCCATAACCAAATCCTTGTTCAGAAAAGACTTGGTGTGTGCTTAGGGATGGCAATTTGCCCCGCCGGGTCCGGGGCCCCGGTTTGCCCCGAACAAATGGGGCGGGGCAAGACCCGTCCCAAAACTATTTTGGGGCGGGTCTGGGGCAAAAATATTCTGCCCCGGCCAGGGCGGGTCCGGGTCCAGGTCCGGGTCCGGGTCTAGCACTTAGCCCCGTTCGACCCGCCCCGCCCCGCACAGTATAGGAGTTTATATAAAAGAAATAAAACATTATGACTTAAATGATATTATTAGGGGCGATTGTGAAACATCTGGATATATTAGGGTATCCTGGAAATTTTGCTAACTTATATAAAGAAAAATATCTTTTCCCTAACCCTAACTCACCCAAATGCCTCCTCTCCCCTATCCTCTATGTCTCTCACGCCTCCTCTCCTCTATCCTCTCTGTCTCTCGTTGGCGGTCTTGGCCGGTCGACCCTCCTCCGCAGCAGCTCTCGCATAGACACTCCTCCGGTCGACCCTCCTCTGCAGCAGCTCTTGGACGATCGACTCCATTCGCAGTCTCGGCACTCCTCCGTAGATCTGCTCTCGCACAGACACTTTGCCGCAGCTCCGCTCTCGCACAGCCACTCCACTGCACAGCCAAATCGCCTCCGCTCCGTCGCGGCTCCAGCCTCCCCTCTTTCGGCCAGCTCCCATGGCTCTGGTTCCTGCACAGAAAATGCACTAAAGCACAAACTGGTAATAGAAATTTATTATTTACAGTCACCAAATTGAGTAATTAATAGTATATTATTGTTATTAATAGTAATTAATATAAATTGATCATAATTGTCAAGTTAGGGATATGAATACGCTAGAATTTTGTAGTACATACATATTTGTAGTACAATTTTGTAAGATTATTGGTGAATTAGAATGCATATATGAATGACTGAAACCTGATGATCATTTTCTTCCGAAGTGTTAGGAGGATCAATAACAAAATGCTTTGAGCAACTCTGTTATGGAGGTGCACTAAATTAATTTCGGTGAGTTGTGACTATAAATGCAGATAATTGAAATTAAAAATAGTAAGACGATCTTATACATATTTGTAGTTATATTGTCCATTAATTTTGATTAACAAAGTGTTATGTTCGAACATGCCTTACTATGTTTCTTGCTGGTCACTATATGAAATTAGATGCAATATATTGGTAGTTTTGGTTAAATTGTTTTCTCATCATCTATTCCTCCATCCTTTTGTTGCCTCCAAAATGTGTAGAATTAAATGTTATGTTAAACAACTCATTTTATTATTTTTATTACATGGTGAAACGTTTTCCTTTATGAAGGCCAAATTGAGGAGCTCCTCTTGGTGGGTACGTTTCTTTGTCCAGACCAACATAGAAGAAAATGAAGCTGCGATGAAGAAGTTTGAACAGGCTGCCAGAAGGAAGTCATACAGCCCAAGTTGCCAGATTTTCCACCTAAAGTCGTTCATCTTTTATGATTTTCGTAGTATAAATGGAGCCCCTTGATGCAGCTCTGTAGGGTAAACTAAATTTGTTTTAAATATTTATTATAATTGCTTACCTTTTTCTGTATTTCAACCCAATTGGATTTGTATTCTTTGAATGTCACATTTTATAAGGGGGTAATTGCAAAATATAAATGTTTAGGGGCGGGACGGGGCAGGGCCGGATCTGTTTAATATTTTTTTGCCCCGCCCCGCCCCGCCCCGTAATGGGGCAGCGGGGCGGGGCGGGGCGGGGCAAAAAAATATTGAACGGGACGGGGTTGGGTACCTGCCGCCCCGGACCCGCCCCGCCCCATTGCCATCCCTATGTGTGCTAGATTTTGTTGCTCATTCAAATGACAGAAGAGATGAAACTTGGCTTATTTCCTTTTAAGCCTCTAGTTGGTGTAGAAATTTGTGAACTTGGTCCAAGCATCAAGCATTGAGGCGATTGTGAAATTGTGAACTTGGTTAGTTATAATTTTTTGTTCTTTTTAATAATTTTATTTTAGGACGACATTATAAAAGAAAATAAAATAAAATTAGAGACTAGAGAGGTGAAAAATGGAGGTCAAATAGAACAATTCTCTCTCCCTCTTTTTTATTTTAAACCCTTATTGAATCGTACCAAACATATAAAACATATAAAAGAGAGTTCCATTGTCTAATGCATATACAAGTTCAAGGGCTTTTGACAAGTTTTTAAGAATTTTGAAATTTGACTACTGTAATTGCCTTAATAGAAGCAAATATTAAAGGAAAAAAATTTGCAATCATTGGTTAAGTGACCCAACCTCATTTTCCCACTTGCAAAAATAAATGAATAATGATGATAATAAAGAATAAATTAGTAAAGAGGATAAACAGATTACACCACTAAAGACATGTTTACTTGTGCTAAAAAACTTCCCGAGCAGTGGTTCTCTAGTAACAATCTTCTCTTAAAATGAAATCTAAAGCATGTGTAATAACGAAAGCAGTTTTGCATTTTGTTCTATTCTATTGAAACTGGAATAAATAACATTGTACATAAGATCTATTTACACAAGCTAACAAAACACGATATCCTTGGATAATTATCACATCAATTTATGACCAATTCTTCACAAACTATCCTTTTGTCAGGCAAAATCATACTTGCTTTTTTTTTTTTTTTTGGGGTCATCAACACCCACTAGAAGAGAAAAACAAAAATTTATTGCAATGAATCTTTGATAGTTTGGAGAAATTCCCAGTAATAATTTAACATGTGATCATTGGGTCTAACGCGATTCCATTTTCCTGTACAGAATATTGCATATGCATCAGCTGCATACCTGGCCAACCAAACGTAGTAGCAAAATATGAGTTATCAGATGAATGTGACCGTCGGACAACAAAAGTTTGGACAGAGATAAAGAGGAAGAAGAGTAGCTACTTACTTTCCAATACCATGAAGTTGAGTAACATAGGTCCAGCTGTCCTCCAAATACTCTCGGGACAAGCGTTGTATCATTATGGCCCTTTTTTTCTGAAGGCCTAGAGTTTGGATGATCTTTTCTATCTCCACGGTGGCAACCTCTGAAGCTGTCTTTGCATCAGGACACAAAGCGAATAGTTCTGATAAGACTCTTCTAGCCTACAATAAAATCATTATATTCTTTAAGCATATTTACTACATTAAGTCGATCCATATCCATCCCTATTTTGTCTAGAAGCTTTGAATTGAAAACTAATGTTTCACCAAATGTTAGCAGTCGGATCACCACTAGGCTTAGGTAGATTGAATGAAAAAATAATAATAACAATAATAATTAAAAAAAAAAACAGAAACCTTAATTTACTTCGAAAAATGCAATACAACTGGACCAAGGATCTAATGAAATTGGAATAATCCAGATTGAACTCCAAACTAACTTGTCGGATCAAATACCAATTTTATTTATATATCACTAAAATTTACTTCTATAACAACACATAAGCATCCAAATAACAATTGACTTCATTGCACAGAAATTGAACATAAGAATGACAAAATATCATATAGTAACGCCACTAAAAGCATGTGTCCCTGCATCCAATAAAAGGCAAATAATTTTTCTTTGTTATTAAACCCACAAATCAATCAGAGGACAAAATCTAACATAAGCAAGCCATACATTTTAACCTACTTCCCAATAACAAAGAATTAAAGACAATGCTATGTTGTTTTACATAAAGGACCAGCAGGGAATTATAAAGCTTTACAAAATAGTCAATGTCCCATTCTTCTGTCCCTATAAAAGCCAACTAATCCACATTGTTTCATACAGAATATAAAGCTATATGACTGCTCAGGAAGACATCAAAGTTGATGCCAGAAACAGAGTTTTATAAACATCCCTCAATTGGGGAAAAATTTAAGAAGATACATAAATAAACACGAGAGAACAGATTTCTTAGTCTTTATTAACTTTATTGCAAACTTTTATCTTTCTTAGCCTTTATTAACTTTATTGCAAAGTTTTATCTTTCTTAGTCTTTATTAACTTTATTGCAAACTTTTCTCATCTACCATTTTCTTCCGTAACAATGATGAAACACAAAACTATATCTCACAGCAAATATGCCTTCATTATAGTACTTGGACAAAACGGGAAGAACTTCAGGTTTCCTTTTATCTCTTCTTTTAATTTGATAGGCATACTATGACAGATAACATAATGATGCAATAGTGTTTAAGGAGAAGAGCAAGCCCATTAAAAGAAATAAGAGACTTGGGACAGCTCCAGAGCTCATAGCTTCTTCCACTCTTCCCTTCTCTTATTTTTGGCTCCATCACCAAACTGGTGAATGGTGAGATGGCCAGGGTTTAAAAGGCAGCTTGGCCAAGATTTGCTGCTGGCAACAATTGTTCCATCATGCAATTTAAACTCATACAACAAAGGGTGACACCTAGGCATGTCAACAAAGTCTTGCTAAAGAACCACTGAGTGGGGATCATATCTAGCTCACACATCACAAGGGAAGATGTCATAACACATGTATAAAAGGACCTTAAGGGGGCCAAAATCAAGGCATGAAATAAGTTCCCATTATAACTACACTGGCTTGGTGGCATGCCCCAATTCAGACTCATTTCAAATGCAGCATAAGTCTCACAGAATCGATCAAATAGTCAAAAAGCCTTACCCCCGCAGATTCAGGACCTTCATCATTCTCTCAACTATTTATGCATGATACTTTACAGAATAAGGGTGGGTAGATGCTAGCGTGTGGCAAAAAACTCACAAAGTACTGTAATCAAGTGAAAAAGCCGAGCACTACAGAAGGTAACTTAAAACTGCTGTGGCAATTGTGGCTGGACCAAAGAACAAATTAGCTTATTAATTCGTAGAAGCAGCTGCTAATATACACAGTTTTCATTACATAGGCGGGGTACAAAGAAAAAGAAACCTTCTATAATCAGCTTTACTATTTCATAAAAGAGCCAAGTTGACCAAACAAGCTTGTTAAACAACCGATGAATCATAATTATTTTGAAGCATTTGTCAAGTTTTCTGGTCCAGAACACAAATAGAACTCAATGTTCCACCATATAATGTATAGTCACAAATTGAAGAATGTAAATCTCTAACTACTCAACCATTGCCCACAACATTTCCATACACAAAGCTCACAAGGAATATAATAATAGGTTAACAAATCAACAAAAACGAAACATTAGAAGCATACCTGCAAACCAGATGTCCTGTTGAGAAGCATACATATAACCAAGACCCTCCAAGGATCATGTGCATGAGCCTCTTGTAGAAGACCCAATTCAGAGCGTGGAGGCTTCCATGTATTATCTGAACTCTTCCTTTTATAGGCCTCATCAAACTTCTCAAAATCAGAAACTGTAGGCTTAACTTTCTTAGGCTTAACTTTCTTAGACTTTTCCACCTTCTGAAAGTAAGGTGAAACTACCCGAGCTTCTGTTTTCATATTCGCTCGCGATTGCGAATCTATACAGCCATTTATCACTTCTTGCTTTCCTGTTAACTTTTGAAAGTAAGGTGAAACCTTTCTCACTTGTTCATGTTCTACTTCTATCCTACTCCATTCTTCTTCTCCTTCTTTCAAGCTTCCACAAATTGTGGGCAGTGAAACATCAACACAACGTGTGCTTTCATCATACTTCATGGTTTTAATCTCACTATCACCACAATGCTTGTACACGAACTGCGAAAGCACTTCATCAAAAGTTCTACTTCTTCGACAATTCTCACTCAAATTACTATCTTCCTTCACCACGACCACCTCGTCTCGCTCCTCCGCAGCCTTTCTACGGCATCTGGGTTGCTCTGTTCTCCTGCTTTTATTGCCCCGAGTAACACAAACATCACCACCAATCCTCTCACTCTCCTCATCTATCAGACTAATAACCTTCTCCTCCCTATCCCTCTTCCTCTTCTTCTTCTTATTCTCGATATCACCATAAAACCCATCTGCAGTGACATCAACCACGCCCTTCCCATTCACCCTACTATTCTTTTTCTTCTCTCTCCTTCCTTTCTGCCTTCCGTTGTTCTCACCGCCGGAAATCGGGGGTTGTTTCTGAAAATACGGAGAGACAACTCGTACTCGCGCCTTCCCGCGCTTTCTCCTTCTGGTAGAAAGAGAGAACTGCTCTTCAATTTCATCTCTTTCACTTTGGATATTGCCGTTTGCGGAATTTCTCTTCCCCTTGATGGTCAATTCATCGTCTTCTACACTCAGTGTCGCGACTTCGTCACGCGCCGACTTTCCCATTCCCAGCCATTAAACCGCAAAATTTGAGAAACTAGGGGAACAGAACAAGGAGGAGCTTATAAGTTAAACCCCAATGATTTGGAAGGAAAATATCATCCAAACCCCAATGATTTGGATTAAGGACTTGCTTCACCCATTCTTTGAACAACCATTTATAAGTAGAGTTTAAATCATTTGATTTGTAGAGCTTATAAAAATCGAATTTCTTAAATTAGTGAAAAAAAGGTTTATTACAAAGAAAAATAAAATAAAATTTATTAAATTAAAATAAATGTATCTTTTCTATTTCATAATTTAAAATAATAATAATAATAATAATAATTAACAAGAAAATAGTTTTTTTGAGTCTTTTACACACTACAATTTAGACAATAAGAATATAAAACTCTGATTTGCATGGGTTTTGGAATTATATCTCTATTTATAACACTCTCTTTCTTAATTAAAATTTTATACCATAAACGTAAGTAAAATCTCTGACTCTACTAGATTTCTGCTGTTACATTTTGGACATGCATTTGTTGATAAATATATGTAGAAGTTTTCTATACTAATTATTTGCCTTTTAAGTTTCAGCATATATCGACCAAATCATTTGTAGTATAAAACATTATTAAGATTGACAATAATTAAGTGACAAGAAAAGAAAAAAAGTTATTAGGATTTATAGAATATGGGAATCATGGTGTGGATTTGTATTAGATTGGATAATTATCCAATCATCATCCACACTATTCATAACAATCAAAATGATTTCACATTTGTTATACATATTTTGTTATGAGTACGTAGTAGCTAGGGGTGATTAAAATTGAAATAAAATGAGAATCGCTGCTTTTAATCACCCGGTGGAACAGGTGCCTATAGTCATTGATATACATATTTTGTTCTAGGGTCCACAATGAGACCCTTTCCTCCATTCACTTCTAAATCATGCCTGCATCAACCAGATAACAGAACTACCAGAAAATTAGAATCAATCTTTTTTATTCATATTTCCACCATCACAATTGAGGACTAGAAACATACTACCGTGCAAAAATAAATGAAATTTTCTCCCATGATGACTACTAAAGAGCCAAGTGGCTTTCTGCCTATTCTTGGTTAATTAGAAAAAAAATATAACAAAAAGGAAAGATCCAGAAAACTCAACTGAAACACAAAATCAGGGATGGTCAACTGCTCACGAGGAACATATCTAAACAACTACAGAAGCCGATCAACATATACCACTTTCTTCCACACCTAAAGAATAGCAATTAGTTACCAAACGTTTGGAAGAAAAAGTAAAATTTAAAAGTACAAAGAGATTCCAACTACAGTTCAATGAGAAACAATTTTAGACATACCACACTATCTACGAACATTTGCAGAGCAAAAACGGCAGCCTTCAAGTGGAAAGTAGGGTGATGAACATAAATTGTCTACATATAGCAGATGATGCAATCATAACTAAGAATGCCGATGTGCTCTATAAAAATAGGAGGAATTATTAGTACGACATACATGCAGGTTACGTTGGTGTTTACGGCCAAGTATTTGTTGTAATCTTCTCATCCATCCCAAGTCTGGTTGGCTGTTTACAACAGAAACAGACACAGATAGAGTGAGCAGATCTTGACTAGTTATAAAAGAAATATCCAATTACATATGTACAGCTCCAATCAAAAGCCCAATTGCAATGGTACAAAGAGGTTTATTATTCCTATTCAAATTTTTAGAATTCTCAACGCCCCACGGCACAGAGAGATGCAATTGATAATGCTAGCAAAGGAGCTCAAAGAGGAGGTTCTTAAGAAGCTGGGAAACCCAGCCAGCCAAGCACAAATTTCATAAAATTTGCCCACTGTTTAAAGTGAAATGAAATTCTTATTTAGTAATAAAATTCATGACACTTATTAAACTATTCTTCATCATAGAAAGTGTTTTCTTTCCTACCTGATTCATTAAGCGAAAATGAAACAGAAAACAGACAAAAGCTCAAGTATTCAAAGAGTACAAGAACATTTGACAGTTACATGAGAGCATTGGATGGGCATGGAAATGGTTGCCTTAATGTTTCTGTATCCATTACTATCACTGATATAAATTGAAGCCCATATGTGGAAATATAAGGGATATCCCCTTCTCAGATATGCACAAAAGGCTATGCATGTTACTCAACACATGTAAAACTAACATTTCTCCCTCGTCCCATTTATTGTTTTGACAGAAAGAACAAAGGAACAACAGTTGTTGGAAAGGTTATCAAAGCCAATTTATATTGGCCTGGTTTCAAATAAGAATATAATATGGTAGAACGAGTGAGTCATATAATATATAATGGGAAATAAATTACCCTTGACACAATTTAATACTTTAAAAAATTGCAAAATAGGCAAATCTAAATCAACATGAATGATTCTAAGTAAACTATTGACCTGTTTAATTGGCAAAAGAATAAAATATTGCATGCATATATATTTGCAAGTCCACCGCAGAATACTTACAGCTGTAAAGATGCTGCAGAATGAAAGTATATAATAGTGTAAGGCTTCGGTATCAAAGGCTCGAATTCCTGAAATTACAAATCAAGACACTTAGTTCCAACCGTCTGTTGCCGACAATGATATGAGAAATCAAAAAGCTAAAGGCAGGGGAGTCACTCAAGCTCAGCCACTAGCTCATCCACTTGAGCCTATGGGGGTGATACTTATTCACTGTCCCACACATAAATATAAATTTGGTTTTTGCACAAGACATACAATAATCATATTTTCATAAGAGCTATCAATATGAATTGCGTCTCAAATTGTCACACAAAACTATTTGCTGCACTTATAATTCTACTGAGCACACCTTTAAATGCAAAATATGTTCATCTTCTAAATTCACAATTATCATTAATGGCTTCATTATTACAATTTGGTATCTAAATGGAACTAGGCCTTAAAACTGCAATTAAGCACAAAATAGGCAAACATATGTCAATAACTAAGTTAAAATTTATTTTTAAGTAACAAGTGTAAAACAGGAAAATTCAAAAAATTCAAGATCAAGTAAATTCATAGTTGGAATTTCCCAACTGCAACTTGTGCTATCAATGGATTAATTTCAGTAATCCACTTAGTGACAGAATGCTTCACCGTGATTGGAGTAAAAACTAAAAATTTTAGAAAGATTAACACATCAAAAGGAAGCCAGCAGGAAACAACAATCATAACATAGATAATATCACACCCAAATATAATCAGATGAGAAACCAACAGCCAATACAGTTTGACCAAGACATTACAAGCTCCAAATAAGTTTGTTATAACCAAGCAGCCCAATCATATCTATAACACTGTAATATGGTTCAACTCAACAATCAAACAAATATAATAATTCACAACTCACAACTTTTTTATATAATTTATGTAAAACCAAAAAAATCATACTAGTCATTTTCTGATTAATAGTTTTGACAAATATATATGAATTTAAAATATATTCCACAAAAAGTCTAAAAAGAGCTAACCCAAAATACCAAAAAGATTAATGATTTCATTATTTTAAACAAAAGCCAATGCAATTATGTACGCAACCTTATAATAGAAATAAAAGTTGCTGTTGCTGTGATAGCCGAACTGGCCTGCATTATAATTCCTTTTAAGCAAGGCTTCTTCTAGAAGATAAGATAAGATTTCGATAAGTAGATCATTTTACTCACATTATAATAGAAAGGTCATTAATTAATTTTACACGTTTTAAATAATTGGCATATATAGCTTGTGGCTTAGATTGCACTAATCGATACTGGTGGACGGCAGGTTTTTCAATTCTTTATCAACCTCCCAAGTCATAGAATATAATAATAACATTTACTTGCTTGTCTTTTCCATCTTTCTACCAGAAATTAAATTAACATTATACCATAGTTTGGAAGTGCCGTTTTGAAGAAACATCTAATCAAGAAACACTAATTAATTCTTAAACATTGTTTTAAGTCTCTTAATTGGAGTTAATTAATTCTAGTCTAACATTGATTTGTTTTAAATGATTACAAAATTAACTTTTACGAGCAAGTTTTTCACGTTTTAAACATTGATGATTGAATTTGGACAAACTAAGCTTAAATCCAAGAAGTCTCGTTCTAGGTAGGGCCAATTAGAGAAGCAAAAAGCTGAAAAGTGAAAAAGTTATTCCAATTTCACCAAATTAAATCAATTATTTTATCAGCCAAACACGATGCAACACAGTAGCATTTGTAACTGGAGAAATAGTTTGCACCGCTTATGAAAGAAACTCCAAAAGCAAATATAAAAGAACGCAAAATGATACCTGATGGTGTTGTCGGTGCGCATGCGGATCCAGTGAGGGATTGGCCTGTTCTGCCTCATCTTCTTCGCCAGCTTCTTCTTGATCATGAACGTCTTATGTGACACTACAAACATAAAAACAACTTACATCAAACACTTCCTTTCAAGTAAACAAATAAACCAATGGAAGTGTTTCCTCGATGCTATGTTCAAAAGCCGCAACTCCTATTTCCATGAAATCTGATATGAAGACACTGATATATGGTCTTTTCCAAACTGAAATTAGAAAAAAATAAAAAAACCCTAAGATGTCAAAAATAGGAATCACATAATACACATGTATTAAAGTGAATGAGAGGGAGATCGAGAACTAGAGAGTGACGACGCTCCACTTCTTGATCTCCAATCGCTTGGACAAGCTAGAGAGTAAGAGAAAGGGAGATATAGAGAGAGGAGGGGTGTTGAGATAGTTCAGAGGAAGATGGGAGATACGAATACTGAGAGGAGAGGCGAGATTAAGGTAAAAACATTTGGGGGGTGTTTAAAGGCGGTTCGACAAACTGAAGTAAATAATGAGTACGTATCATTATTAACGGCGGTTTTTAAAAATCGCTGCAAAAAGCCGTAATATATACCTCTTTTTCTTGTAGTGGGATTCCATTTTTATCTCCTGAGTCATTATGCCAACTTAAGAAATTTTAATTCAAGTTATATTGTTATAAGATATTTATGTTGAATATAGGATGTTTGAGTAATTATTTAGATTAATAGACTCGTCCACAATAAAGGTCTGAATAAGATTCTCATTTGAAAATAGTCTCAAGACTAACAACTAGTATTTTTCCAATGCCTTATTTTGCTGACTAAATATCCATTGTATTAAATCCAAAAAAAAAGGGGGAATTTTTTCTTGGCATAAATACAATCAGTTAGTTACTAATGGAAAATTAAAGTATTCATAGAATAGTATATAATTTCCTTGAATAAACAAATTTCTGACACAGATATTGCCTATCATCCTATATGACCGTTCGACTATCTGAGCTCTTAAGCAATTAGTATTAACATTCTCATCCATTGGCAGGTATGTGCTATAACCAGACATTCAACATTCAGAAATTTTTTGTGAATTTCGGCCAACTACTTCAAAATGATAAACATCTGCTTCTAACATTCAGCTATGTACTTATGTTGTTCCTCTGGTGGTGTTGGAGTGCCACCTTGGGAAATATCAACTGTTGCGACTTTGGCTTCAGTGTCCATCGGAGCTGTTGATGCTTCAATATCAGCTCTGATTACTTGCCCCATCAACCTCACTCACAGATGTTGCAATCTAGGAAGGATAGCAAGCAATGATCAAAACTATATATGGTAACATAGAGAAATTCGATATTACGTGAAACTGTTCATGCAAGAGACCATTAAATACGACAAACCCTTCAGACTGAACCTTCACAAATATCAGAAAACAGACTATTAACATTCTCACTACCCAAGAATTCTATAATATAAATGCCAAAGGACACTACCAACATTCAGCCTTTTCTTCTTGCCTGAGTTTAGTGCTTGACATATTTTTCAAATTTTTATAAGTTAAGTGAATAAAAGTATGGATTGGTATAAGTGGTATAATGAAGGTTATTTATATGTAATATAAGTAACAAAAGGAGGTGAAGGAAATGTGAATTACTCCTAGAATGCAAAGCAAAATAATGGTAGAAATAAAGAAAGAAGAAAGAAGGAGAAATGAGAGGATTTTCTTGTTCTATTATTCTTCATCACACATTACAAGTGTTTGATGCCTATTTATATAGGTGTATGGCTTCCTATTTGCATAAATAAAATAATTGTGCTTAAAATAAAACAATTTAAATATGACACATATTTAAGTGATAACTCCACTTACAAGCAAGTGGTGACTCCACTTACAAGCAAGTGGTGACTCCACTAATATGCAAGTTGTAACTCCACTAATATTCAAGTGGTAGTAAATCCACTCACATTTTATAACACTCCCCCTTGGATTCTACCACTTAAAATAATTGTATTTGACTTTACTAAGGAAAAACCCAGTGTGATAAAAAAACCAAAATAAAGAAACACAATTATACAACAAATTATGAAGTGGTGTTAGACGTGTTTTACTGCCTCATTAAAAACCTTGTCAGGAAAACCCAGTGGGACAAAACCTGATCGAAGGAAAAAAGAGTACACTACACATGTGTCCACAATGCTCCCCCTGATTATGGCAGAAGATCTCTTGTCAAATTGATTGCTTGTTGGGTCGCCGCATACCGATTTTGTATACTAGCTTCTCAAATGTTGATGTCGGTAAAGTTTTAGTGAACAAATTTGCAAGATTGTCATTTGAACGTATCTGCTTCACATCGATCTTTTGACTTTCTTGAAGTTCATGCGTGTAGAAGAACTTCGGTGAAATGTGCTTTGTTCTGTCTCCTTTAATATATCCTCCTCGGACTTGAGCAATACATGTTGCATTATCTTCATATATGATTGTTGGAAGATTTATAGTAGGAGATAATTTACACGAATTTTGAATGTGTTGAATAACAGAACGTAACCATATACACTCTCGGCTGGCCTCATGCAATGCAAGTATTTCAGAGTGGTTAGAAGAAGTAGCAACCAAACTCTGTTTAGTAGATCGCCATGAAATTGCGGTCCCATTATAAGTGAAAACATATCCAGTTTGTGATCGAGCTTTATGAGGATCAGATAAATAACCGGCATCAGCATATCCGACCAATCCAGGATTTTCAGAAGGCTCATATGGAAAAAATAATCCCAGATCAATAGTTCCCTGAAGATAACGAAAAATATGTTTGATCCCGTTCCAATGCCGTCTAGTGGGTGCGGAACTAAACCTTGCTAATAAATTAACTGCAAATGCAATATCAGGTCTAGTACATTGCACTAAATACATTAATGCACCTATAGCGTTCAAATATGGTACTTCAGGATCAAGTAACAGTTCGTCATCCTCTTTAGGACGGAATGGATCCTTTTTAGGATCAAGAGATCTAACAACCATTGGGGTACTCAATGGATGAGCCTTATCCATATTAAACCATTTCAAAAGCTTTTTTGTATATGCTGATTGGTAAATAAATATACAGTTATGCTCGATCTGCAGGCCGAGACAATATTTCGTTTTTCCTAAATCTTTCATTTCAAATTCTCTCATCAAATATTCAGCCGCATTTTGGATTTCTTCAGGGGTTCCAATTAAATTCATGTCATCAACATATACTGCTATAATAGCAAAACCAGATTCTGATCTTTTTATAAACACACAAGGGCATATGGGATCATTAATGTACCCTTCTTTAATCAAGTATTCACTAAGACGATTGTAACACATTCTCCCAGATTGTTTCAATCCATATAAGGACCTCTGCAACTTAAGTGAATACATACTCCTTGGTTGTGTTTTTATTGCTTCAGGCAATTTAAATCCTTCAGGGAGTTTCATATATATATCAGAATCTAATTTACCATACAAGTAAGCAGTTACCACATCCATAAGGCGCATGTGAAGTTTTTCCGAGACTGCCAAACTGATCAAATATCTAAAAGTGATAATATCCATTACTGGAGCATAAGTTTCATCAAAATCAATACCCGGTCTCTGAGAAAAACCTTGAGCTACTAGCCGGGCTTTATACCTAGCAATCTCATTATTCTCATTTCGTTTTCTAGTAAATACCCATTTATATCCAACGGGTTTGATATCTTTAGGCGTTTGGACTACAGGTCCAAAGACTTCACGTTTGGCCAAAGAAGATAATTCTGTTTGAATTGCTTCTTTCCATTTAGGCCAGTCATGCCTTTGTCTACATTCATCCACTGTGTGTGGTTCAAAGTCATCATTCATAATATTAGTGGCTACTGCAAATGAAAATACATCGTCAATGACAATTTCATCACGTTTCCACATTTCTCTAGTATAAGCATAATTAATAGAAATTTCCTCATTTTTAAATTCAGCTGTCACTTCAGGAACATGTATTTCATCAACAACTTGTGCCTTTTCAGTGGCAGGTGTCTCCTTAGGAACATTTGTCATTTCAGGAGACAAATAAGAGAATGTGGATCCTTTAGCTCGATCATCATTTATATTAGGACCATTATTAATCAATTTTCTTTTTCGAGGGATAGCATCTTTTGATCCAAGGGGTCTGCCACGCTTCTGGCGTGCAACAGTTTGATTATTTATTGTTGCTTTAGGGGTTTGCCCAACAGGAATCTCAATTCGAGCCGGTGTATTTGCAGCATGTATATGTGACTTTGTTATCTTGGCTGCATCAGTAAATGCATCTGGCATCTGATTAGCGATAGTCTGAAGATATATCATCCTTTGCACTTCATTTTCACATTGAGATGTGCGAGGATCAAGATGAGACAATGTTTTCACATTCCAAGAAAGTTCTGGATTTCTTTCAGGAGGCACATGCCCAACTTCGAGAGGCATTTTCTTTTTTCCTAAAGGCGGAAATACTGTCTCATCAAAATGACAGTCTACAAATCGTGCAGTAAAAATATCACCCGTCATGGGTTCCAAATATCTGATAATAGATGGAGAATTGTAACCTACATATATCCCCAACTGGCGTTGAGGCCCCATTTTTGTCCGCTTCGGGGGAGCAATGGGGACTTGTACGGCACAACCGAAAATTCTTAGATGGGATACATTGGGTTGTTGGCCAAGTACAAGTTGTATTGGTGAATATTCATGATAAGCAGTGGGCCTTAATCTGATCAATGATGCAGCATGTAAAATAGCATGTACCCCAGACAGAGGTTGGCAACTGTGTTTTCAATAATAAAGTTCGTGCAATTATCTGCAGTCGTTTTATAAGTGATTCTGCCAAACCATTTTGGGTATGAACATATGGGACAGGATGCTCAATATCAATTCCAACAGACATACAATAATCATCAAAAACTTTTGATGTAAACTCACCAGCATTATCCAAACGTATGGACCTAATAGGATAATCTGGAAAATGTGTCCGTAATTTTATAATTTGAGCAAGTAGCTTTGCAAATGCAATATTTCTAGTTGATAACAAACATACATGAGACCACCTTGCAGAAGCATCAATTAGAACCATAAAATAGCGAAAAGGTCCACTCGGTGGATGAATAGGTCCACATATATCCCCCTGGATTCTTTGTAAAAAAGATGGGGATTCTTGACCAATCTTAGAGAGAGATGGTCTAACAATCAATTTTCCTTGCGAACAAGCGGTACAAGTAGTTTCATTGGACAGAAGAATTTTCTGACTCTTTAGTGGGTGTCCATTTGTATTCTCAACAATTCTACGCATCATTGATGATCCTGGGTGACCAAGACGGTCATGCCATAACATAAAAGTCTTAGGATCATTAAACTTTTGTTTCATAACTGCGTATGTTTGAATGGACCTTATATATGCATAATATAACCCAGAAGAGAAAGCTTCAAGCTTCTCTAATATTAACTTCTGTCCCGAGACATTTGAGGTAATACAAAGGAATTCAATATTATTTTCACAACATGTCTCAATATGATATCCATTATGTCTTATATCTTTGAAACTGAGCAAATTTCTTCTGGATTTGCTTGAATATAAGGCATTATTAATATTCAACTTAGTACCATTTGTCAGCATTATTGTGGCTCTTCCAGAGCCCTCAATCATGTTTACGGACCCTGATATAGTGTTAACCTTTACTTCCAAAAAGGTTAAATTTATGAAATATTTTTTATCTTTAAGAATTATATGTGTGGTTGCACTATCAACTAGGCAAGATTTCCATCATTTTTAGGCAAAGATAAAGTCTTGATGTCCATTCCCTTTCATTACAAAAGTTTACATTAGATATGATTTTATGCTAAACAAAAGCATATCAAGACTATTTATAAAGAAAGTACATAAAAGATAGATCAAAACACAAAAAAAAAATTAAAATAGGACATCATTACAAAATATAACAAAAGCGAGAAAGTAATAGTTATTCAGTTGGCTGGGGCATTTTCAGTAATCATTATCTGGCCAATAGCTTCATCTGAACTAGGAAAGAAATCCGAGATATCAAAATCAGTGTCACCCATTGGGTCATCTATACAATTTGTCTCAACATTCTTTCCCTTATTCTTTATGGAAGCCTGATACAGATCCACTAAATGCTTTGGTGTACGGCAAGTACGTGATCAATGGCCCTTTGCGCCACATCTGTAGCAAGTACTTTCATTGCTTCTTTGTGGTTTGAGTTGATGAACCTTTTCTTTGTCATATGTCGAGTCATTTTTGTTCCACTTTTGGTGGTTTGGTTTAAATTTCTTGAAATTTCCACCTCTAGGTTGGAACATTTTTCTGCCAAAACCACGACCACTCTTGCCACCTCGTTTATTAAATGACATAGCATTCACTTCAGGAAACGCTGTAGATCCAGTGGGACGTAATTGATGATTTTTCAATAGGATTTCATTGTTTTGCTCAGCAACCAAAAGACATGATATCAACTCAGTGTATTTCTTAAATTTGCGCTCTCGATATTGTTGCATCAGGATCATGTTGGAGGGATGAAATGTAGATAGTGTTTTCTCTAACATCTCCTCTTCAGTAACAGTTTGCCCACAGTACCTCAATTGAGATACAATTCTGAACATGGCTGAGTTATATTCGCTTATTGTTTTGAAATCTTGAAGTCTCAAATTCTGCCATTGGAATCGGGCCCTTGGCAATATTATTGTTCTTTGCTGATCAAATCTTTCTTTCAAATTGTTCCAAAGAGCTAATGGATCAGTTATAGTTGTATATTCAGATTTCAGGCCTTTACTTAAATGATGACGCAATAATATCATGGCCTTAGACTGATCCTGCAGGGATGCAATATTTTCATTTGTTATGGTGTGTCCGATGCCCATGGAATTCAAGTGAAGTACAACATCATCAGCCCAATCTGAATGATTGTCTCCATTATGCAACAATGGCTCAAACATCAATTTTTCGAAATTTGCCATTATCTAATCAAAATGAACAAATTTAATCATTAGGAATTAGAACTTCAGGTCCTGAGTTGGATTAATATTGATAGTTTAAATAATAACAAAAGTAATGTAAATTAATTGCCAAAAGACTTAAAGTCACGACCAAATAAATTTAGGCCAGAAAACTTTAAGTCGCAGCTATAAACAAATAAATTTGAAACATAAATGATGACACAAATAATACAACAAGAATATGAACATAATAAAGTAAGATTGATAATAAGATGATTTTAATATTATAAAACTAGCCTTATTTTCTGATGTGGAAGATCCAATATAATGGCAACCACAGAGCATACTCATAAGGTAGTTAACATTTATTTAATATTAACAAGAACAAATTAAGAAAAATTGATCGAATAATAATTGAAAGAATATGGTAAGATAAAAAACATACCTTTGGAAAAATAATTCGTGCTGATAACGTTTTATAAGTTAAGTGAATAAAAGTATGGATTGATATAAGTGGTATAATGAAGGTTACTTATATGTAATATAAGTAACAAAAGGAGGTGAAGGAAATGTGAATTACTTCTAGAATGCAAAGCAAAATAATGGTAGAAATAAAGAAAGAAGAAAGAAGGAGAAATGAGAGGATTTCCTTGTTCTATTATTCTTCATCACACATTACAAGTGTTTGATGCCTATTTATATAAGTGTATGGCTTCCTATTTGCATAAATAAAATAATTGTACTTAAAATAAAACAATTTAAATATGACACATATTTAAGTGATAACTCCACTTACAAGCAAGTGGTGACTCCACTTACAAGCAAGTGGTGACTCGACTAATATGCAAGTGGTAGTAAATCCACTCACATTTTATAACACAAATTATATTCTTTAAGCGTTGGCTTTTTACTATGTACAGTAAGGGCATTACATACCTATCCACTAGCGAAAATAAGGAAGCAATGGCTAGAGGGATCTCTTTTGTATCCATATCATAGGACTAGTGCCTACGGGTACACCTTTATTTAATTCTTACTCTTAACCTTTTATAGGAATCACAACCCTAAATAGAAAAGTAGAAAATTTGAAAGTTAATCAATCTCACCATAATATACCTGACTTTCTTCGACTCGATGCAGAGCATCCTTAATGTGTATCTTCCTTTTTGGCTCGTTCATGTTGGAAATAACTTTATTTGTCTTAGGATTTATGTCATGCCCTAAAATCTATTATTTAGAGACTTTAAGGGTGATTGATCAAGAAAAATAATAATAAAAGAAAATAAACATCATTAATATCTTCCTCTTTTTTTTTTTTTTGAGATCATTTTCTAATTCACACATATATTTATACATATTACATAAATCCATTACAACATTTGGCTATTTGTTCAAAATAAACATTACACACCCTGATGATTAAACTTAGTACATAGGTTCATGAACACATGATAAAATTTCCCATCACAATTTAGGCTAAGTCAAAAACATTTCGCAAAACTATCGCATGCATGTAAACGCCCAAACTTCCTAGGAAAACTCTGGAACACCACTAGTACGAATATCTTTTTGTGTACCTTGATAGGTGTCTAATTATATATCATTTTCATATTAATTCGTCCATGTTTCTTTGCTATATTCCTTGGTATTTTTATGTTTTTGTGTGGTTTTGATTTTTGTAGGAGTTTTGGAGCAACTTGCACAAAAATGGAGTAAAACCCTTCATTTTCACCTCTGCTAGTCAGTGATCTTCTCGGATTTAATTGTATTGATATACAATGAACCCGATGACATATTATATACCGTTGGAAAGCTCTCGAAGTCTATTTTCTGGAGAAATTTACGGTTTATAAATCCATTCAGTGTACCAAAAGTTGTAATCAAAACAGTGTGAGATGTATAGAAATATAATTCCACAAGCCACTGTAGCATGTATAATACGGGGCACTGTAGCAATCACTGTAGCAGAGTATTTAAACACATTTTAGGGTTTTATTTTGATAACTTGAAGAGGGGAGAACGTGGTGGAGGCTGCAGCTCTGGAATTCTTTCATCTCCTGGAGTTCTTGAAGGAGAAAGGAAGCTTGGAAAGAGGAAGAACTACAATCCAAAGAGAATTACATAAAATTTGCTAAGTTTTTCCCTTCCCTTTCATTTTCTGGAATGTCTCCATGTTGTATTGTATTTACCACGTTCTTAAACATGTGTAACTGAATCTGAATTGGTTGAGGGTGATTTCAAAGCCCTTGATATGGTTTTTGTAAGTTGATTGTGTAAGGAATTGTTATCCATTCTCTAATTGAAGTTGCTTGTATTCTCCCATATTTAATGCTTATGATTGCTTGCTGATTGTATTTGAGTGGCCAACTGAATATAATCTGGTTGTGATTTATTGCTAGACTAGAAATCTTGATCCGTAAGTGTCTTGAATTTCTAATCATTAGTAGCAAAATTGTGATCAGAGATTACAATTGGAGAATATAACCTAAGTTAAATAATCCGAGCTTGTGTGTTTATTGCATAGATCAAACTATCTTTCTTATCATAATGCATCCATTGAATTAAACTCAGAGAGCTTGTTCTAGGTTGTTTAACGGATAGAGATTAAATAAAGAGCCTGTTTTATTTAACAACAAAGTAAGGAAAGATTGGGATAACAGAGCTTGTTGTTATCTACGGTTGATAATTTCAATGGTGTAATTGGATGACAATTCTACAATTAAGTCGCAAATCCATATCTTGTGGTAGAGAAGGATCCCTTAACCAGGTTTCTCTCATTGATTTTTCAATCTGTTTAAATTTGCATTGTATTATTCTTTACTTGCATTAATATTTCATCTAGTTAATCAATCAACAAAACCCCCCTCATTTAGTTTATTGTCGCTTTCGAATAACAAATTTAATTAGAATCAATCCTCGTGGGAACGATATCTTACTTATCACTTTATTACTTGTGCGACTAGTATACTTGCTAGTTTCAAACGCATCAAGTTTTTGGCGCCGTTGCGGGGGATTGATTTTCTAATCGATTTGTTATTTTGTTTTCATTGTTGATTCATATTTTTGTTTGTTTTTCTTTTTTGATTGTTTGTGTTTAGACGACATGGCAGTAAACTTCCATCAATTCAGTGGCGGATTTGAGCCACAACTACCTTGGAGAGTAAATGAGGTAAGCACTCCGAACATTGAACAACAACTTTCTGAGTTAACTTCTCTTGTGGAAAACATGGCTGTAGGACATATGCAGAAATCTTATGCATGTGAGGTATATTCTACCATGGAGCATCCAATCGATATGTATCCAACTTTGCAAGGAGATATGGAACAAGCCAATGCCATGGATGGATTTCTAGGACAAACAAGGCATGGTATGATCCCTTCTCTAACGCTTACAATGCTGGATGGGAAGATCACCCTAATTTCAGTTACTGGAATCATCAACCAATCGTCCCAAATGCCATACCAAATCAACTACAAGGTTTTAATCAACATAGAGTGCAGCAACCATTTCAAATGCAACCACCACCAATGCCACAACCAGCACAACAACCAGATCCAGAAAATGCAGGTATGTCACTCCAGGATATTATTAATGCACTTGCCACTAACACAATGCAATTCCAGCAGGAAACTGGGGCAAGTATCCAAAACCTGGCAAATCAAATGGGACAAGTGGCTACTAGTATGAGCAAATTCGAGGGCCAAGACTCAGAAAAATTATCTTCTCAAACGGTGATCACTCCAAGAGAGAATGCTTGTGTGATAACTTTGCAAAATAGAGAGCAATTAGATGTCCTGCCAAAGAAATCACAAACTGATGAAGAAGATGACACCACTTCCACCATGAACAAGACATCATCCTCTAAGATAAGTCTTAAAACTGTTGTTCCTTTTTATGTTACTCCTCCACTTTTTCCTAGCAGATTGACAAATTTGAAGAAGGAGGAAGAAGAACAAGAAATCCTGGAAACTTCTCGTAAAATCGAGATAAATATACCACTTCTAGATGCTACCGAGCAAGTACCATGTTATACAAAATGTCTCAAGGATTTATGCATCAGCAAGAGAAAGTTAAAAGGCAATGAGAAAGTAAGTGTGGGGGAAAATGTTTCAGCTGTACTACAAAGAAAAATTCCTCCGAAATGCAATAATCCAGGTACGATCACCATTCCATGCACCATCGGTAAAACCAAGTTTGAAATAGCTATGTTAGATTTAGAAGCAGCTATTAATGTCATGCCATTTATTTATGCTTCTTTAAATCTTGGACCTTTTGCGAAAACTGGTATTACCATTCAACTTGCTGATCATTTTAATGCATATCTCAAAAGAGGTGTGGAAGATGTGCTTGTGCAGGTGAATCAATTGGTTTTCCCAGCAAACTTGTATGTCCTTGAAATAGAGAATGAGACATCTCCTAATCCAACTCCGATTCTTTTAGGGAGACCATTTTCGAAAACTGTTAGAACCAAGATTTATGTTCATGATGGCACTCTCATCATAGAGTTTGATGGCAAGGTGATATGTTTCAATATTTTTGAGGCTTAAGGGCTCTAGTACTTCGATTCTGTTCTTTCAGTTCACGTTTGTTGATTCTTTTGCCACAACAGTGTAGGTGGAGTGTAAACTCCACAGAAGGTAGTGGATGGAGCTATTAGTGAGCTCTACTATCGGGGACAAGAATAATTACCAATGATCAGGAATTTTGTGAATAAACAAGTTTCCAAAGAAATATAGGGAAGCTGTAGCAAGCGTAGATGAGACATACAGGCCATACCACAATAGTATGATTTATTCGTACATTCAATTACTTTATCTAGAATAAACTTCTTCCTTCTGTCACGAAGTGCAATACCTGGAGCTTAAAAGGTTTCCCCCCCCCCCACCAGCGGCCAGATCATATATGATCATGGATTCTGGGTGAAATGATCTTTGCCAGTTACGAATAGGAAATGAGGCCTTGCACGATACAGAGAGAAACTCGTCTGAATACTTACAGATCACAAAATAGCTATTGGGTGGACGATTGCTAACATCCAAGGCCCAGCCATATGCGTGGACCCTATCTTGTTGGAAGAAGGATCCAAACCCATTAGTGAAGCACAGCAGAGATTAGACCCTCCCATGATGGAACCAACGTCGGGCTGAGGACGTTAAACCAAGCGCTTATTGGGAGGCAACCCAATGTTTTTGAAAAATAAAAAAAAGAAGAAAAGAAAAATAAAATGAGGTAATAATGATCGAATTTTGTGTCTCGAGGAGATTCCTTTCGTAGGCCATCAAATTGATCAGGTTTTATCTCTCTTTGCCATCTGTCTTATTTGTTTTTATATTTCTTTTACTTGTTTTTACTTTTGTTTGTTATTGTATTGTTATCTCTTTTATGTGTCTTTAGTTTCGTTTCTGCTCTTTTCTTTTCTTTCCTTTTGTTTAATTTGATTATTCCGTGCTTCGAATTCATTTGTGCAACAGCTTGAGGAAACATCCAAATGGGAGTTGAAGCCATTGCCCGAAGGTTTGAAACGTGCATATCTGGGAGAAGAACAAACTCAATCGCATTATCGGTAATATCTCTTCTTTTCTCCTCTTCAATGGATGCTGATATCTCTCTGTCGAACCTTCGTAAATATTTCCCTTCACTTCCTCAAAATGCTGTGTTTAAAATTTATAAAGTATGAATAACTAGACTTTGGGCGTTGATGCTCCTAAATGTGCCTGCAGATATCCGATGGCTTATTGAAGCCAAGGTGAGATTGTCCAGTGAGTCGGACATTAATCTTGCAAAATACATGCCTGGTCTAGGAAAAAGCTACTACGCCAAGAGGCGAAAAGCGAAAAGGTTACAAGTATGTTATAAATGTGCTAGATGGAATTGTAACCAGACTTGTCGTTCATTAGGTTTTGCGTCCAGGAATAGAGAAGATAAACTTTCATTTATTTAGCATGGTTTGAGTAATGAGTCGCTGGATAATGTTTTGTTAACTCTCGAGTCACATTCTTGTGGACTTGTTCACGTGAATTGCTTAATTTATGGACACAATTTCGTGATGAATTGCAATGTTATAGTCTAGGGAATCTGACTAAAAACGACCCTGTTTGCCAGTTTATAAGAAAACTGGAGGGGAAGCAAATCCCCGACTCATAGAAGGCGTTTCAGCCGTTACTGGACGTAAAACCAGAGGAAGATGTGAGCCACAATCACAACTACTTGTATATTTGAATGCGTGTTGTTATTGTCGAATTTTTTTTCTCGTTTCGTTTGATCTGATTATCAATGTTGTTTTTGTGTTGTTGTTGTTTGTTGGTTTTGTTTGTTTTAATTTCAAGTTTTCTTTTTGACAAACCATATGACCATCACTATGGCAAAGTTACGGGGTGAGATCACAAGTGATAGTGAGGTCTGTTTGATCACCCCACCGAAAAGTGATATACATCTACTTGTTTTCATGCTCACGTGGGAGATAAGTGTGGCGGTTTTGTCAAACTCCGCCGAAAGTGTATGTCCATTTTCCATGCTTCACGTGGGAGACAAGTGTGTAGGTTTTGTCAAACCCCACCGAAAGCATATCTCATTTTTTTCAAATCTTGGGGCGATAAATCTGCATCGAGCAACCCCTACCAAAATTATGTCCCCATGTGTCAAATTTGAGCATGTGTATACATCCATTCTCCATATTTTCAAATGTCATTATTATAACCTGTCTTACACTTGAAAAGCATATTACCTAACGTGCATCATTGTCTTACACAAGGTTAGAGCACTTGTAAAAATGGAGAAAACACCAATTCGGTAATTCTAAAATATATGCGTATTTTGTGGATCGCAATTTGGTAAAGATGGAGAGTTTACAACAGCAGCTCTTGATCTTGGTAGGACATTAGCTGCGAGGGGTATTCATTTGATTTATGGAGGGGGTATCTTGGGTTAATGGGGTGTGTGTCGACAGCTGCATCCTTGGGAGGAAGTAAAGTTCTCGGTATTATTCCTAAACCATTAGCTGTGCGAGATATCATAGGCAACACAATAGGGGAAGAGTTACAGGTCTCTAGTATACATGAGCGTATTGCACATATGGTCATTAAATCTGATGCATTTATAGCTTTGCCCGGTGGTTATGGTACATTAAAGGAGATATTTCAAATCAACTCTTGGGCACAGCTAAACATCCATCGGAAACCCATTGGTTTGTTAAATGTCAATAATTTTTT
The DNA here is from genome assembly GCA_013180625.2 of Boswellia sacra. Taxonomy (NCBI): domain Eukaryota; kingdom Viridiplantae; phylum Streptophyta; class Magnoliopsida; order Sapindales; family Burseraceae; genus Boswellia; species Boswellia sacra. The sequence continues at coordinate 52,771 of SNVD02011624.1, forward strand.
TGATGGTTTGTTGTCTTTTCTTGATCAAGCAGTAGAAAAAAACTTCATCTCACAGTCGGCGAGGCAAATCCTGGTTACAGCTTCAACTGCAGGGGAGTTAATTGCCAAATTACAAGCATTCGTCTATTCGCCTGATCCAGCAATAGCTCGGATAGATTGGTTTGGAGAAGGCAATAAGAGGCGTAAACTGGATTTAACGCTCCATCTGTAATCTCTATCTGCTGGTTTGCTTCATTTTCGTTTGCTTTCTCTTTATTGTGTTTATTTGAGTTTTTTTTTCATGTCATTTCTTTTGAGTTTTTTTCAGGTTATTTCTTTCGCCCCAGGTAATATTTTCTAATCATGGCTTTTAGAGTGGTGGCTTAAAAAGTTTAATTCCTCTTGCAACGCATTCTGGATCTCTTCAATCCATAATGGCTGAATAAGGAGGCTAACTTCTAAACTTTTTAGACCCATTCTAACTTAATTGTTTTTGTTTGCTGACTTGTTAGACTTTGTTATTTTATGAGTAAGTTTAGTTTTATGTAATTTAGAGTTGTTATGTGTTTTTTTCTTTATCAGTTTCGATTCAAAAAAAAATTTGTGGAAAAACCTGAGAATGGCAGAATATGGGGTTTCTTTAGCCCTTGAAACACATTCTCTCTAAATAAATCTGTAGTTTATTTATTTCATGTTGTTTGAAGTGTCTTGTTTCTTGTTTTGTTCTTTCATAATAAAGGTATATAGGCTGGAAACCTTAAGTCTGCGGGCTACGGGTCCTAAGGATTGTTGAAATATACAATCTTGACTCAGGTGTAACAATGCCACGTACCTCTTCTCTTGCATTTGTGGTCATACTAAGGAGATACTGATTGAAAATTTATTTTTCTAAATATGGTATAATATTATATAATCGAAATAACTCTTGGAAAATGATAAATGATGCATGGATCTGTGTGCTTGAAATGTTTATTGGTTTTCGCTTTGCCTTTGATTTCTTGCGCAACATTGAGCACTGAGCGATTATCACTGAGTTATTTGTTTACTTAGAGCAAGTTTATGTAATTTAAATGTTTCTTCAGATTTCAATGAATTCTAGAACTTGTTTGATGGTCACTCGAGGTGAAATCCTAGACTGTGCAACATTGGGAAAATGATTTCGGCCATCTTTGGACCGTTTGAGCCTTAATAGCCAACCTTGACTGAAATTGATCCCTAGTTACCCCTTTGAGCCTCTGTAAGCCTTTTTCGTTGTTAACTCACTAAAACATTTCCTAACCTCAAATGAATTTTTTCCAAACAGTTTATCCCTTACCTATGAGCATGCAGATCATTCACAATTAAATTTTGAGCTATGTTCTGGTTTTGGGAAGTTAGAGGAGGTTGGAATGTGTCATGAGCAATGCAAGTGAGTTCTATTGTGTTTGAAAAAGAAAAAAGAAAAAAAGAAAAAAAAAGTCAATCTCTACTTATCATCCACGTACTTATACATTGAGGACAATGTGTTGTTTAAGTGTGGGGGAGAGGAAGTGTAATAAAAAAAAGAAAAAAAGAAAAAAAAGAACAAAAGAAGAAGAATAAGAGATCTATACCCTTAAGTATTCTTAAAAAGAATGAAACAACAAAGTGTGAGGGTGTAGTTTTCTGCAAAAAAAAAAAAAAAAGATTGAGTGTTCTAAATAAGTTTGGGGGAGTAACCTGGTGAATTGAAATGACGTTGTGTTATAAGGTTGAGCTCTACATAGTCTTGAATGATTTATGTGTTTGTGGGTGATTTGAGCCAAATTATTATCCTTTATCATACCTTCTCCCAAGCCAAACGTTACAAGCTTAATAAAGTCCTACTTGATCCTTGGTGTTGTGCATGTCTACATTAGTGGAGAGTGACTTGAAAAGCAAGCCTATGGAATTCATTTATACACACATCTTCAATATTAAATATGATTCATTTTTATGCATAAACTCATTCGGGCTATAAGTGATTAGGTGAGAATGGCTCTACACACACACACTTGAGGAATTAAAGTGAAGCGAAATTAATCCTTGAGATGAAATTCTTGATCAAGTGCATTATTTTGAAGTTTTCCTTGGGTTATAATTAAGTACAATCTTTGAGGCCTATTTGCAAGTTGAAACATTTGTGTGTTTTAATTTTTCTTTGATTCTGTTTCGGTTTAGTTTTGTTTCGTATCATTTTAGTTGCTCGAGGACTAGCAAAGTCTAAGTGTGGGTGAATTTGATAGGTGTCTATTTATGTATTACTTTTATATCAATTCGTCCATGTTTCTTTGCTATATTCCTTGGTATTTTTATGTTTTTGTGTGGTTTTGATTTTTTTAGGAGTTTTGGAGCAACTTGCACAAAAATGGAGTAAAACCCTTCATTTTCACCTCTGCTAGTCAGTGATCTTCTCGGATTTAATTGTATTGCTATACAATGAACCCGATGACATGTTATATACCGTTGGAAAGCTCTCGAAGTCTATTTTCTGGAGAAATTTACGGTTTATAACTCCATTCAGTGTACCAAAAGTTGTAATCAAAACAGTGTGAGAAGTATAGAAATGTAATTCCACAAATCACTGTTGCATGTATAATACGGGACACTGTAACAGGTTACTGTAGCAGAGTATTTAAACTCATTTTAGGGTTTTATTTTCATAACTTGAAGAGGGGAGAACGTGGTGGAGGCTGCAGCTCTTGAATTCTTTCATCTCTTGGAGTTCTTGAAGGAGAAAGGGAGCTTGGAAAGAGGAAGAACTACAATCCAAAAAGAATTACATCAAATTTGCTAAGTTTTTCCCTTCCCTTTCATTTTCTGGAATGTCTCCATGTTGTATTGTATTTACCACGTTATTAAACATGTGTAACTGAATCTGAATTGGTTGAGGGTGATTTCAAAGCCCCTGATATGGTTTTTGTAAGTTGATTGTGCAAGAAATTGTTATCCAATTCTGGAATTGAATTTGCTTGTATTTTCCTATATCTAATGCTTATGATTGCTTGCTGGATTGTATTTCGAATGGCCAACTGAATATCATCTGGTTGTTGTCTATTGCTAGACTAGAAATCTTGATCCGTAATTGTCTTGAATTTCTAATCCTTAGTACAAAATTGTGATCAGAGATTGCAATTGGAGAATACAACCTAAGTTAAATAATCCGAGCTTGTGTGTTTATTGCTTAAATCAACCTATCTTTCTTATCGTAATGCATCCATTGAATTAAATTTAGAGAGCTTGTTCTAGGTTGTTTAATGGATAGAGATTAAATACAGAGCCTGTTTTATTTAACAACAAAGTAAGGAAAGATTGGGATAACAGAGCTTGTTGTTATCTACGGTTGGTAATTTCAATGGTGCAATTGGATGACAATTCTACAATTAATTCGCAAATCCATATCTTGTGGTAGAGAAGGATCCCTTAACCAGGTTTCTCTCATTGATTTTTCAATCTGTTTAAATTTGCATTGTATTATTCTTTACTTGCATTAATATTTCATCTAGTTAATCAATCAACAAAACCCCCCATTTATTCTGTTTTCGCTTTCGAATAACAAATTTAATTAGAATCAATCCTCGGGGGAACGATATCTTACTCATCACTTTATTACTTGTGCGACTAGTATACTTGCTAGTTTCGAACGCATCATACCTGTGGAGGAAGGGAGTGAGCATATAGCCCAATAGGAAAATTCTAATATTATACTAAATCGTAAGCATTCAAACAGTTAATTATATAATTACACAACCTATTAAAATAAGTCATGCAATCTTTTTAATTCATACATCAAGGTTTCACTTATTCACTTGTCAATTAAAATTTTTCATCTAATGTTTCCCTTAGACCCGTATCTAAATGGCCCATCCAAGGTCTAACATTTCAAGCTTACATTTGTGTTCCCCTTGGATCCATATCCAAAACGGCCCATTCAAGGTCCAACACTAAGAATTTCATATCCGCATTCTCCTTGGATCCGTATCTAAAACGGCTCATCCAATATCCAATGCATATACTTATAAATTATTTAATATAATTTCTAAGTGCATACAAGGAAAAATATTGATACCAAAGTCCACACTCCAAGAAATTATTTCTAAGCTTCAACCATATTATTCATTCCATGCCACTACACAATTCAACTACGAACCTGTAATTTTGAGAATTTACTACAATTCGTACACTCAACCAATTTAAGTGAGGCCAGTTGGAAATGAAATATTCAAGTGTCTAGATTCAAAATAAAATGTAATCTATCTAAAATAAGTCCCATGACAATACAATTTTTATGAAAATTCCATACCTGACACTAGGCTAATGAAATTTCTAGAATTCCAAGCTCAAATTAGAAAAATCACCAAAAAGTGTAGAAAAATGATTTTTAGGTGATTCAAATTGGAAATGAAAGTTTATGGAGTCTATTATGACCTAAAAATAAAATATTACAGAATTAACCTATAATAAATACAGATTTGTGAAAATATTTAAGCCCCTCAGGTGAACAATGCAATTTCCAGATTTCGACTTTCATATTCAAAAATTCACCAAAATTTCATTTTAAATCCAAATTTTGTGAAATAGTGCTAAATTAAAGCTTGATATGTCAAATTCTCAAAACAAAATTTTTATTTCCAAAAACCTGTTTCAAAGGTTATAGAATTATGAAAAATCTCAGGTCTGTCTGCTGAACAGTATCATTTCCAGATTTCAACCTCTAATTTCAAAAATTCACCAAAATTTCATTTTAAATCCAAATTTAGTGAAACTAGTGCAAAATTAAAGCTTGACATGTCTAATTTTGAAAAAAAAAAAAATTGGATTTCTCAAAACTAGTCTCACAAGATACAGGTTTATAAAAATGTTCAAGTCTATCGGATGAACAATACAATTTCTAGATTTCAACCTCCAATTTCAAAAATTCACCAAAATTTCATTTTAAATCTAAATTTAGTGAAATCAGTGGCTATTTATAGCTTAATATATCTATTTTCCCAAACAAAAGAGAAATTACATAAATCGTATTCCAGAAAAATACAATAGCTCAAAGAACATAGAACAGTCACATGGATCACAACTTCCATCAAGAGCAACATCTCCTTCACAAGTATAAAATTTCACAAGTAAATCATCATCCAAGTAACAAACAATCAATTTAATAATAAATCACATGTATTGCAGCACATATCAATCAAGAACAACAAAAATAAATAATAAAATTTAAGTATAGCGTTAGAAAGCTACTATTTGATTTCCAAGCCTATACACCTCTTTGATTTTTCTCTTCTTTTCTCTTCTTTTCTTCTCTTTCTCTTCCTTTTTCTTTTTCTTCTTCTTCTTCTTCCCTCTCTCTCCCTTTAGCCCGTAAGCCTCTCCTCTTCTATAACAAAAATGAAGAAAAATTGTCTATTTGGAACCCTAATGTCTCTTATATATACTAGGCCTTAACCCATGGGCCTAAGTTCACTTATTTTTAATCAAAGCCCATCTAATCTTTACCCAATTCTAACACAAGCCCACAACTATAATCCAACCCAAATCTCATTCATTTAAACATGATTTTATAGCTACTTCATGGCCTAAAACCCATTAAATTCAAATGAAATTACTCAAATACCCTTAGGCATAGTTTCTAAAATTTGTAATATATATATATTTTTGGAACTCTACAACCTACCCTCCTAAAAAAAATTTCGTCCTCGAAATTTAAAAATATAAGTAAGAAATTACCTCTTGCATTCAAAAGCTCAGGATACTTTCTTTGAATCTCTGACTCTAGCTCCCATGTGGCCTCTTCAGTATCATGATGCTTCCACAAGACCTTGACTAACGGAATGGTCTTGCCACG